>DF240596.1:0-14056 GCA_000507305.1 Breviolum minutum Mf 1.05b.01
AGTTATATAATAAAATTCAAAAATTTATAAAAAATAATATAGAATAAATATATTTATATATTTTTTTTAATATAATAAAAAATTAAATAAAATAAATTAAATATATTTTTTTAAAAAAATAAAATTAAATCAAAATAAAATAAATTAAATTAAATAAACCAAATAAAATAAAATTAAAAAAAAAAATAATAAATAAATAAAATAAAATAAAATAAAAAAACAAACAAACAACCAAACAAACCAACCAACCAACCAAAACAAACAAACAAAAAAAAACACAAAAAAACACAAAAAAACAAAACAAACAAACCAAACAAAATAAACAAAACAAACAAAACAAACAAAACAAACCAAACAAACCAAACAAACCAAACAAACAATCAAACACACAAACAAACAAACAAACCAAGCAACCAAACAAACCAAACAAACCAAACAAACAAACAAACCAAACCGAAACAATACAAAACAAAACAAACAAACCAACCAACCGACCAATCAACCAACCAACAAACAAACAAACAAATAAACAAACAAATCCAAACCAAACCAAAACAAACCAAACAAACCAAATCAAAATAATGCAAAACAAAACAAACAAATCATTCAACCAACCAACCAACCAACCAACCAACCAACCAACCAACCAACCAACCAACCAACCAACCAACCAACCAACCAACCAACCAACCAACCAACCAACCAACCAACCAACCAACCAACCAACCAACCAACCAACCAACCAACCAACCAACCAACCAACCAACCAACCAACCAACCAACCAACCAACCAACCAACCAACCAACCAACCAACCAACCAACCAACCAACCAACCAACCAACCAACCAACCAACCAACCAACCAACCAACCAACCAACCAACCAACCAACCAACCAACCAACCAACCAACCAACCAACCAACCAACCAACCAACCAACCAACCAACCAACCAACCAACCAACCAACCAACCANACAAACAACAAACAAACAAACAAACAAACAAACAAAAAAAACAAACAAACAAACAAACAAACAAACAAACAAACAAACAAACAAACAAACAAACAAACAAACAAACAAACAAACATAGACCTGGAAACTTTGCTGCAGAAAAGGTTCCTGCGCCAGTCCGCTTTAGAAACATCTAGACCAAAACATCCTAGTACAAAGTCTTCGGATTTCGAAAACATTGACTTACCCAGACATCATCAAGAACATTCGAGCAGGTGCAACTTGCCTGCAGCATTCATGTTAGTATCATTTTTCAATTTACAGAGGAGAATAAAAATCTATATATGTTACGAGTGCCTGCCATTTGCGCAAGATCAAGAAATCCATGTTGGTGAATCTTGAAAAGTTGGTTGTAATAAATCTATATCTATGTTAGTGTTTTTTCGGCGGGGTTATGTCAGGTTTATCTTAATACCTCCCTCCGGGGACCAACAGAGCGCGAAACACTCATCTTGACCTTAAAGTTAAACTTCATGAATTACAAAACCCGTTCAGGCCACGGTTCTGATCATTTGGCCAAGTTGGAGGATGCCATGAAAATGGCGTGAAATAAAAATGCTCACATGTACACAAATAAACAAAGAAACAAACAAACAAACAAACAAAAAAAACAAGCAAACAAGCAAACAAGCAAGCAAACAAATAAATAAGCAAAACAAACAAAATAGACAAATAAAAACGAGACAAACAAAATGAATAAAACAAAAAAAACAATATAAAACAAAGCAAACAAAGAAACAAAACAATAAGCAAACAAACATAAACCTGGATTTTGCTGCAGAAGGTTCCTGCACCAATCCCCTTCTCCTTTCCATGATTTTTTTGAAACCTAATTTAGATCTGGTCATTATGGTATAAAGTCTTCGGATTTATAGTAAGCACTAGCAAACCCTAATATTATCAAGAATATTCTTGCAAATATATATTTTTTAGAATATTTATATTATTATTATTTTATAATTTAGAACGGAGAACTAAAATCTATATTAGGATATTTTTTTATTTACACAAAATCGAAATTTATATTAGTGAATTCTCAAAAATTAGTTGCAATAAATTTTTATCTATATTAGTATTTTTTATCGGCATAACTATATAAATTATATATTAGCATCTATTTTTTAGAATCATAATATTTATGTTTATTAAATTCAAAATATATATTAATATTTCAAAATAATTATAAATATTAATAATTATTTTTTAAAAAAAATAGTAATAAATATTAAATAAATATTTTTTAGGTATAAATTTAAATAATCTAAAAATAAAAAATAAAATCAGGTAATATTAAATATTTAAATCTAAAATTAAAAAATCTTATAAAATAATAACGAACAACAACGAACAACAACGAACAACAACGAACAACAACGAACAACAACGAACAACAACGAACAACAACGAACAACAACGAACAACAACGAACAACAACGAACAACAACGAACAACAACGAACAACAACGAACAACAACGAACAACAACGAACAACAACGAACAACAACGAACAACAACGAACAACAACGAACAACAACGAACAACAACGAACAACAACGAACAACAACGAACAACAACGAACAACAACGAACAACAACGAACAACAACGAACAACAACGAACAACAACGAACAACAACGAACAACAACGAACAACAACGAACAACAACGAACAACAACGAACAACAACGAACAACAACGAACANAACAACAACAACAACAACAACAACAACAACAACAACAACAACAACAACAACAACAACAACAACAACAACAACAACAACAACGACAACAACAACAACAACAACCACAACCACAACCACAACCACAACCACAACCACAACCACAACCACAACCACAACCACAACGACAACACCGACACCGACACCGACACCGACAACGACAACGACACCGACAACGACAACGGCAACGGCAACTGCAACTGCAACAACAACAACAACAACAACAACAGCAAAGACAACAAAGACAACAAAGAAACCTTGAAAACCTATTTCTTAATCTTCTGGTATGTTTTAACTTTTGATTGATTTTACAGTCTAGCACTGATGCAAGCTGGACTGTTGACAGCAACTGCAGAGACATACTCAAATGTATCTCTTTGTCCAATGTTTGCAAAAGATGCATCAAGCAAGGGTGTTCTGTTGTGATAATTCTGCATTTTACAGCAAGCTATCCAACTAATGTAAGCAAATTCTTGTGTGCTTTGGCTTCTAAATACTTGATGCCACATGTATGTCTCAGCACCAGCCGTCACCCCAGGGGACAATGTGTTCATCAACAAACTTTGAACGCAAGACGTCTGTGATTGCAAATAAAAACAGCTGGAAAGCATTTCCCTGCCTTGCAAGCCATCTCTTTCTTTGTCTTGCGATTGGGACACGCAACCCCAAAGCGGATCCCACGGTACCGTTTCATCCGTGTTTCTAGTTCGTCAGCTGCCTGTGGTAGCAGAGGTATCATTGACAGTTGTTCAACGATGGGGGGCTGTGGCAACATCGAGAAACTTGTAAAAGGACCCGGTTCAATTGCGAGCCATCTCTTGCAATCGAATTTGTGCATCGCTCAGTCAGCCTGTCAGTTGAAAACCGGTGAGCGCTGAGGAAGGAATGGACAAATCAACAGCAAATCGGAGCTCTGGATCTTTGTCTGGTTGCTTGGTGAGTTCAAGTTGAGTGGGGGGTTCCGATCTGCTTGAATGCTGTGACGAAAGCACTGGCACAGGTCAATGACATGTCTCGTCACCTTCTTAGCTCCACGCTTCTCAGAATACGCCTGTTCCACCTGCCAACTGCACACGCCCCAGATCTGAGGCCAGGCATTGTCACACCAAGGTCATCTTGAGTGTAACTTTAGTGACCCTCTAGCGATCATAATCCAATCTGTCCTATATTGTGTATATATACATATTATATCATCATATGACATGTAGGATGTGCACATAGTTCTCCTGACTTGTCTTAAGCGTAAAAAATTGCAAATGACTTTGAGCTCTAAAACGAAACTAGAGCTTCCGCACCGTTTGAAGCTCAATCCCCCAGACCTACTGCCTCTCCACATGTCCCGCACCTGACGGGCATCATATTCTTCGGCCTTGAGATGCTTCACCTTGGTGGATATGTTTGAGTCTCAAATGGCCCAAATTGGGCTCCGAGGGTGACCATTCCAGGTGAATCTAAGGAGCCAACTGCCGTGTTCTTGGCTTCTTCAAGCATCTCTCGTTCCTGGAATGGGCCAAACAGGTGGCTGAACTCGCAACACTTCCAGCACTAGGACAATGGTTTGCAGAAAACCTGCCAGCTGTGGCCCTTGTGGTGCAAACACCGCAAATGTGTTGCAGTTTTCCCACGCAAACCATCAAAACATTGGAAGTTTTGATTAAATTGACTTTGACAACTGCCAGCAACGCTGCTAGCCGGTTTCCGATGCGCTTGTCAGTTGACTTTCCGGGGAAGCGCGTGGTCTTGTTGATTTGACAGTGGTCGCTCGAAAATGTTATTGCATTGAATATGTCTCGATTTAGTGTGTCTAAATATCATAAATACCAATAATAATAGCAATAATTAGTATATAGTATTATAATATATCATAATGATATATCGACACGGGCAAGTCACGTGCCCTTCGATGCTCAAGTTCGCAAAAAAAGAAACGCCACAAAATGACACAGTTGGATGGTAGAAGATGTAGAAGTGGAGTGACAAAACCCAGCGATCAAACCCACATTACTCAAAATATCTCAAAATGCGATCACACCTCATCAACCAAATCCATCTACATGGTTCCCTTCACTTCATTACATCACGACTGGAGGTTTTTGATCACCTCTCCCAACCTCCCAACAACTCGAAAGAAATTTCTAGTCCTTCTCGCGCTTCGAGGCACGAGCATGTAGAGCCTTTGGTGTGGCCAGGGAGGAGCCTGTTCTATGCCTTTTGGAGTGCACAGCACTTCCGTATCACAATAGACTAACGTGGATACTTTTAGCAAAGCAGCACTTACTGTTCCGAAAACTTGTCCTCAACTTTTGCTTAGTTTAGCGTGTGAAACTTAGGATCTGAACTCTCCAGACAGTGCCCGGTGGCCAGCCTTTCGCTCATTGTCAGCCTCCCGCTCTTGCGACTTGGCGGCCTGACATGGTGATTGAAACATCTCGGTATGCCATGACTCCATGACTCCATGACCTCTCCAGCGTTGAATTTTCTCCCCATGTTTCGGCCTTGAGCGCTTCCTTCAAGCCAACCTGTGTGGCCTTCAGACCCAGCTGTGGTCAAATGGAATCCTTAATTTTTTTGTCTACAGACTTATATTGCACAAAGCAAAGACAAACCAAATATAACCAAATACAGTATTCATCTGCACATTCGTGACATGTGTCACGTGATGTGTTTTTGTGGTTGGAGTCTGTTGAGATTGTAGATTGCCATGACTTGTACAGTACTACAAATCCTACAAACTGCCAAAAGTATCTACAAACTAACTCACGTCTTTTCCGTCTTGGGCCTTCAACTCCTCACGCCGTTTCTTGGCTTCCGCCTGTGCTGTCACAAGGATCTGTTGTCATTGAAACTGTTGGAAGTACTGTATCATGGAACATCTCATCTATGGTGATCCGCTAGCTACTATACCCTACTCTATCCTGTTTATCCTGCTTATCCTGCTTATCCGGCTGCCGGTAAATCCTGCTACATTCTGCCCGGCACCCTCCAACCATTGCAGCGGACCCACCTCCTCAGCATCCACAGCCTGCCGCAGTTCTTCAGCTGTTGCCAGCTCCGACCTCAGCTGCATCGATTCAACGCAACAAATCTACAAATCTGAACTTCCAAACTGACCAAAACCTGAAGTTCTATTCTTCCTTGAGAATCCCTCTTCGATTTTATCAGTTCTTCCCTTCAGAAGCAAATCTGGGTGTAATGGCTCACGAGCACAGCGTTCCCCTCGCACATGCGATTCATCGCCCTCTGCATGTTGATGCCTTGGCCGGTCCATGCAACCACCCACAAGGAAACCACAGTGACAGGAGACGAGTCTCTAAGTTGCATGCTATGTGTGCTATGTACATGCTCTACCTTCCCTCTCTCTTTCCCCCTATATGATCAAACCTCAACACCGGCCTCCGCT
The DNA here is from genome assembly GCA_000507305.1 of Breviolum minutum Mf 1.05b.01. Lineage (NCBI taxonomy): Eukaryota > Dinophyceae > Suessiales > Symbiodiniaceae > Breviolum > Breviolum minutum. The sequence goes on from DF240596.1 coordinate 6,151, forward strand.
TGAGTACATGAAAGCAGTGCAAAGTCTCACAGGTATGTCGGGCTCACCATCTGCCGAGACACTCTTTCTGTTGGGCCTCGACTTGACTTTCCGCTTCGACCTTCGCCAGCGTTACAGCAGCTAAGCGGCTGGAAGCCTTGCGCCGTTGGAGCCCAGCTTTGGATAAAACCTCGCAGGCGTCTATTGGTTTTCACGGATGTACTATCTGCAGGAAACTGTGGATCATGAATATATATATATATATATACATATATATACATATATATACATATATATACATATATATATATATAACATAATATGAATGTATGATCATGGTAGAACAAAATCCGCAATTGGTTGTATCTCAGATTCTCAGCTTAGGATGCTTTGCCAATGCGCACACTCTGCCAGTGGGGTTTCTTGAGTATGACTACACAGCTCTGGAAAAGAGTCCCTTGCCTCCTTGCTCCCTTTCACCATCTGCCATGCTTTGGGAAGTTGTCTGAAGGCACCCTTCATGGTGCTTTGAATGCCCTTGACCTGCGCTGCTGCCGCCAAGAGGTACTCGAAGGGGGGACGGGCCGGGAATCATCACTATCATTGGCATTCAAACTGAGTGATCAACAAATGTTACCTTGTATCACAGATCAAGCAAGTGATTCAGGGTTGTGAAATAGGCCAAGCTTCCACAGAGATTCGCGCCCAAACCCAAATAGCCGTATGTGTCCATATATGTCTTCTTTGGTATGGACCCAAGACATCACCGCCAGTGCCTACCTGCTCCATCTTCACTGGCCGTTTCTGCGTCTTTTGCAAAGACTCTGCAAACCACATGCCAGCCTTTTGGCTGAAAGGAGGAAATCTCGCTCATAGACGGTTAGGGATGAAGCTAGTTCACACTTCAAAGCTGAAGATTCAACGAAGCTTTCAAAGACTTAATTGAATCCAAACCTTTGTTCTCCTGCATGGCTGTCCCGAAAGATTCACATCAGCCCTGTGCCTCAACAAAGTTCTGCACGGCCTGAAGTACCTGAGCTGCAACTGAAAAATTTCCTGTTGCCAATCGGATTGCCAGGCACCTTCACCCAAGATATTGACATATCTTGATTTGGACCCACACATAAGGTCCAGGTCACTCTTGGCCTCCCCCAGCCCGGGCCCAGCAATTAATACGGTCAGGTGGCAGCTTCGCGAGATGCTTCAGCACGTTGTTGTGCCTGCCACAAGTCCAAATTACAGGAAAAAAGTCTTTCGCTGCTTCACATCTTATCTGTCTTCTACTCTTGACTTCGATGACCTGGTCTCACGATCGACGACCTCTTAACATCTGCGGATGACCTTTGAAACCTTGGATCAACAGCCCTCAGCCTTGCTTACCGATTGCTCCAAGCGGTGTCGATCTCGCTCCCGCCCTGCAGAGCGTGTTCACTGCAAACGCAGACTCCTTTTTGAATCCGCGTTCAACTCTTTGCAGCATTGCAATATTGATGCAGATTAGCCAACTCGCAGACGCATCCACAAAAAAAACAAATCCGCACTTCCAAAGTTACAGCGATCTCATAGGGACAAATGCATTTCTGTAATTCCAAGTCCACAGTTGATGGGTTTGGAATCCTAAAGCTTCACTTTGTGGCCTGGTTCCAGCTTCAACAAGTTCTCTTCCGCGGTCTGAAACTCGCCCTGCGTCAGCACAAGCACATGTTGATGGGCCAAGAGGCCAAGATCTGATGCCCAAACAAAACCCCAGGACCCCAGGATTACACAATCAAATTACAATCACCAAGGGCGATAGGCCTCAACGGAATGGATGGAGTGAATGAAGAAAGTACAGGACATCAGAATCTTTTCTTTTCCCCCTTTTGCGCTTGAAAGTCTGTGTTGGAAGTTTGTTTTCAGCTTCTTGATGCGTTCAGACATCTAGCCTCTCTGATACTGTTCGTGTCCATGACATTCTTCAGCTTGTCCAAGGCTTTGGATGCCTTCCGCAACCTGCCAGGCACAGCAGAGGTACGACTAGGAACCTCAGCTGAACTGTTTGAACATAAATGAATCGCACTCGCACAGCTAACATTGTAGGTAGCCTCAATCAATATCTGGGCCTTGAGAAATGAGCAACACTTAAGACTTCTTGTCTATAAATTCCACAGCACACTGGCATGCCTGTCGGGCGCCGCATCCGCTGCACCATCTCCTCACATCCGGCTTGTAGGGGCGCTGATCAGTACAGTGTGACGAGGTGCGACCATGGCTCGCCTGCTGCAGAACCTCGTTGATCCACCAAGTCCAGTTGCTTGGATGCCTCTGACAGTGCCTCTCAGCTGTGTTTTGCTACATGAAATGATGCTACAAAAAAGACATTGAGAGACAGAGAGAGAGGGAAAAAAAAATGCCCTACAGACACAAGACCCTGGATCAACTTCTGCAGCCATCGTTTTGTGTTTGTTAATCGGGGAGGTCTTGTTGCAATGATGAGATATCGAAGCCAGAATCTTTCCGAGAGGATTGGTGGCGGCGCAAATTACTACAGTATCTATGGACCGGCTCGTTTGCTGGCAAGATGGGGTGCATCTTCCAAAGTGAGGCAGAATGGATGACGCTATTCCTCCATAACACCTGCTTTCGGAAATCCTATGCCAAAAAGCACCGCATTTGTCCGTCAACTTCCCAGTTGCGCGCCTGGCTAAAACTCTCCCCTGCAGTGGTGGCGTTTTGCACCGCCTGTTATATAGGTCTTGCAAGTTGGCAAACTCATTGACTGAAAGTATGAGAATCCAGCCTCACAATGCTACCCATCCAGTTACAGTAATTATCATACATTGGCCATCCCTTCAGAAGAGACAAGTCGTACAATTGCATCGCGTCTCTTCAATATGTATATATATATACATCGTTCTGGAATCTGCATTGATCGTCAAAGCTCAGTCACCTGAGAGCCTCTTGAAAAGGTGCGCGAGCCCCAAGTCGAACAATTCATCCACCATTCAGCTACGTCAAACTTGAGGTCACAGGTCCCTGTCTCTGTCGAATTGTCAACTACTCCCAAGTCTTCTCGTCTACTCCACCCATTTCACCTCTGTTGCACTTTTAACAGCTGTCTCAAGGGCCTTGCGACAGTTGATTCAATTGATGTAACTGATGCAAGAATGCAACGTCAAGGTGTGATGAACGCCCCGTCCTCGCTGGCAACAGTCAAACTGTGTTGGTGCTGCAGAAGCTTGTCCTACCAAGCGCAAGCTTCTCGCAGGTGGAAAAGTCAAATAATGATGAAAACTTGGCAGGAGATGCGGAGACATCTTGGTAGATATCAGATATATTTCGAATGCAATGGCGTATCATCATATCATGACATCATGAATCATCATCGCTAACGCGTAGATACACCCAAGGAGTCAAAAGGGAAAAAGAGTGGTGATTTGGTTTCAGTTTAAAATCAACCCCTGTGCCGTACCCCGTAATGCCTAGTCACGTGCTAAATGCTGGCGAACTTTGTACAAAAAGGTGACCCTTCATGCGGTACACTTCGTCGTGACGTATTCATGGTTCAGTATCATCCACCTTTTTGCTACTATGCGTTGCACCATTTTCAGGAGGGGAGATTGTCTGATGAACAAAGATTGCATTGCAAATTCAGCTCAACAGTCCTGCACAGAGGTGAGGTTCTTGTTGGCCTGCAAGGGAGGCAGTTTTGAACTTTGCAAGTTGCAAGCAGAAAGAAACATGAAAATTATACTTTGACCTATAATTTGTATCTATATTTAGTGATGTGCTATGATGTGTCTAGTAGGGAACCCAAGAACAACAATTCAATTTGGATTCAGTACAAGGTTCGTCTATTTCGTTGGAATGTATTTTCATTAACCTCATCATCTGCAGTCCTTATCCAATCGCTGCTGCGCAGCGGTCTCCTCTCTCTTTGCCTGCCGCCCAAATTGCAAATAAGTTGGGGTGGTATTAAAGAGAGAGAGAGAGAGAGAGAGAGAGTGAGAGAGAGAGAGAGAGAGAGAGAGAGAGCGAGAGAGAGAGGGAAATGGAGATGGAGATGGAGATGGAGATGTAGATGGAGATGGAGATGGAGATGGAGTGAGTGAGTGAGATTTTCCATCAAGTCCAAGTTTCATCATAATTCTGGCTGCACTTGCGTTTGCTTCCCAGCCATGGCGCGGGCCTGGGTCAGATCTGATCGCTTGTCCTTCAGGCCTTCTTCTGCCCGCATGCGTCGCTCCTGCACATGCAACCCATGTGTCTGACCAAGATGTGCGGGACACAGACTCAACAACCCCACGAAATGTCTCAATCCATTTCCATCCAGTACTGTAAGGGTTGAAGCCTGCAACGACATTGGTTTCAATCAATTCAACCTACATAAGTCTCATGATTCTTGAAGTCAATTTCTGGTGTCCTTGATGGCGTCCAACCAAATCATCACCTCATCCCAGTCTTTGCTCCACTGCGTCAAGGCAGCCTGCCAAGTCGGCGATTCCAATCAGTTTCATTGCACCCAAAGGCATGTCAGGGCCTCGGCATCTTCCTTGGCCTTCTGCTTCCCCTGTAACTTCTCCTGTTGACAGGTGAAAGCATGCACACTGGAAGCAGCTCGGGGCAATGGCTGTGAACTCTCTCAGTGACAATGCTGTATACCGTTCCAGGCAGCCCATCTGATTGACATGGGGAACAAGAGAAGAATGAGCTGTAGCAGTTTGGGTTTCATGAACATTTCAATCATCTGAATATGATGATTGATATCATGTCAAGAATCCGCTGCGCTGGAAAGCCAATCATGTTCGATCAATCGCTCTTCTAGCACTAGTGAGCTGGAACGGATCGCTGCCAAAGAGGATATTGGAACGGGGGACCACTATGCAGAAGAAATCCCTATGTAACTTCGGGCTTTACTTTTTCCCAAGAAAACTTCTGCACCAAGTCCCACACATCTGCAGCTTCAAGCTGCTGCTTCGCTTCAGCAACCTGTGGCATGTGGAAAACCCATGCAACGTGTGGGAATGTGAAAACACCCAAAGTCTGAGATGGTGGCACCTGCGCCGAAAAACCTTCATCTTGCGCCTCCTCTTCCTGGGAAGTTCCATAGAGACAAGCAAAATCACCTGGCAGCCGCCGTCGCAGTGAGTCCTCAAATAGATACTGTAATTAATTTAGAGGTATATAAATATATAAATAAAAAAAATATATATATATATATATTGTCTCACCCCCCCCAGAACCCCCCGCACCTCTCACATATTGATATGTATACATGTATTGTTTGTATTGTTTTGAAACTATAAATATCTATTTTGATATTTAGTTATATCTATATGGTAACCCCGCCCTTGTCGAGAAGGGTGCGTTGGGTATCAATGTTTCAACGATGACTTGAAATATCCTTGCCCACCTTCTTTGGTCAGTTCAGCTCCCTGGCAGAAGATGCATCGGCAAAAGAAGTTCCGAATAAAGCCATTGAAACTGTCCTTGCTCACCTTGTTCGGTCAGTTCAGCCCAAAAAAATTGTCGCGGCGTTGAATCAAACGCCTTCACGTTCATGCCAAGTTACTGTACTAGTTGCTTCTGCCAGTTCACTCCATTCATTGCTTCTCTTCAACTCGACAGAAGTGCACACATGTAGACAAGTCTATTTGTATATACATATCTATAAATATATATTCATATCTATATATATATATGTCTATTTACATTTACATGTATATGTGCCGGCCCGGTTGCAAGGGCTTTTCCATGCACCCTTGGGAACGGCATTGTGTATCCCCTTTTCGGCCGGCACTTTTCCACCCAAAAGACAACATGTCGCTAGATATTTACGTGCAAGTAGTTTCCGGGCGAACTGGGGGCGGAAGCTTCAGGGGAAAAGGACGATAGAAAGAGGAAAGAGTTCGCCTTGCGAACGTGCGCGGCACGACCGACCGACCAAGGCGATGCCCAGACGCGCCACGCTGGTAATGTGACCTGTTTTGATGCGACGAGGCTCGTTGTGGGGCGCGTCAAGTCATGCCGTCGGTGGAGTGACGCGACGTCAGGTGGGGTGATGCGATCAGTTGGGAGATGTCATGTAATGGTATGTCACGTGAAGTGACGTCATGTCGTGTGATGCGCTGTTATTTCTTGTTTTGTCACATGATGCAATGGGATCTCATGTGATGTGCTCTCTATTGCTCGGTGACCGGTTGTGAAGCGATGCGACGCTATGACAATTCATGGTGATTTTAAAAAGGTTGCGGGGCAATGGGGCCGGTCGTATTGTCACGTTGTACGGTTTCAAGTCGTTGCGTGATTCGGGGAACCGTATATGATGCAGCAACCCGAACTAGAGAGCACGACAAAGCACCACGCAGTACTACAAAGCACTATATACCAATTACTACTTCAGACTGCAAACTCTCCCTCTGTGGGAAGTATTCGCTAGGATCACCCCCTACTACAAAATACGGTAAGCCACGTCGGAACTTCCACCATACAAGGACTACAAAGGCCTGCAAACTACTGTAAACAGTAGGACTCTGAATTGCAAAGTAGTGCAAAAATACTCTACCATACGACAAGAAAAAGACAAAAAGCACTGCAAAGGGTATATAATACTACTCCGTACTACAAAGTGCGACACGGTACTACAAACTAACGCTCCTTATGACAAAGGACGACAAAGCACCCCTCCGTACTACAAAGTAACACCCAGTACTACAAAGCGCCACTCTTTACCTCAGTGGCAATGCCGCATGTGGTACTGCAGGGTATTTTTTAGTAGGACTCGCACCACAAACTACTGAGTCGCGTCACGGTCGCGGCACACGAAATGTCCAGTATACATATGCATTGGACGGAGCAACAGGGGCCACCATCCGTCATCACCAGATAATGCGCCTGCCACGGCCATTCAGACATGTCTTTGTATAGAAGAGATGCTTCAACAGGAACTGTTCCTGATACGGTAGTTGAAATTATCAGATTTAATGTCCAGCGAAAAAAAACCCCTACCAAACGACAAAAAAAGACAAAAAGCAGCGCAAAGTGTATACAAAGTATTACGCCGTGCTCCAAAGTGCATCACAATACAACAAACTACCATTCCATATCACAAAGTGCGACAAAGTACTCCTCACCTCTACAAAGTACCAGCCTGTACTACAAAGAACTATACTTCCTCTTACCACGGTGTCCATGTCGCATGCGGTATTGCAGAGTATTATAGAGTATATAGTATTTACTGTGTATAACCAACTTTTAATTCGCATCACTGTCGCAACGCACGAAACGTCCAGTATACATATGCATTGGACGGGGCAACAGAGGCCAACGTCCAGTACACTGCGCGACCATGAGGATTCTGCAAAACCTCGCCAAATACTGCGCCTGCCACAAAAACGACTCGCGTGACTCATCTTTGTCTCCTCCATTGCTAGGGGCGGGGCATCAGCTGAGCCGCCCAGTACAACGTGCGGAACGTCAGGGGTCGTCCATGCTGACCGCACCAAGTCTTGCACCTGCCATGAAAATGGCGTCGATGATGATTTCAAATGAAACACCGAGTACAACGCACGAAGCATAGGCCTCTAACTTCACCAAATAGCGCATTCAACAAATGTATGATAGTAAAAACGGACGACCTCCCGCGGCCGTTGAGCGGGGGAATACCCAACAACAACAACAACAACAACAACAACAACAACAACAACAACAACAACAACAACAACAACAACACACAACACAACACACACACACACACACACACACACACACACACACACACACACACACACACACACACACACACACACACACACACACACACACACACACACACACACACACACACACACACACACACACACACACACACACACACACACACACACACACACACACACACACACACACACACACACACACACACACACACACACACACACACACACAC
>DF240596.1:14211-66324 GCA_000507305.1 Breviolum minutum Mf 1.05b.01
TAGCCGATGGCCACGCCACCTGCAGGGGAAAAAAACAGACACACGCGAAAAAAAAACTCACCACCAGCGACCCCGCCTCGCCACCCACCGCCCACCAGGCTGTCGCCCGGCCCCCCGGCCCACCCAACACCCGACTTGAGCCCGGCGGCAACAAAGAAAAAACCTTAGCAAAGCCGCGGAGAGAACAACAACAAACAACTACAGCAACAACAACGACAAGAACAGGTGACAAGGACAAGAGGTCAAGAGACAACAACAGGACAACAAGAGGACAACAAGACGGGACAAGAGGACAACAAGAGGACAATAACAGGACAACAGAGGACAATAACAGGACAACAAGAGATCAACAAGAGGACAACACCAGGACAAGAAGAGAAGGACAAGAGAGGAGGAAGAAGAGGAGAACAAGAAGAAGACGATAAGAAGAAGAAGACAAGAAGAAGAGGACAAGAAAAGAAAAACAAGAGCACAAGAAGAAGACAGCAAGAAGAGAAGAAGAGAAGGACAAGAAGAGGACAAGAGAACAAGAAGAGAACAAGAAGAGGACAAGAGGACAAGAAGAGGACAAGAACAGGACAGGAAGATAACAAAAAGAGGACAAGAGGATGACAAGAGGACAATAAGAGGACCAGAGCAGAAGGAGAAGAACCCATGGCTAAACTCCCCGCTAAAGCTACATCAACATTGAATGACGGAGGGGCGCCACAACCAAACATATCATCAACATCAACTTTACCCCGCTTTATTCTCAAAATGAATGAGGAATCATCTCCTCGCCCACCCACCCGCCCTTCGAGCCGCATTGGCCGTTCGCACACTCACTCTGTCTCAATCCTAACACAAAGGGCCATTAACGAGTTCAAAGCTTCCTTAAGCAGACAATGGGCACCTGAGACTCTTAGCAGACAATCGGCAGATGATTTTCTTTGACGGGGGGTTCTGGGGGGGGTGAGCATGTATGTATATTTATATATATATATATGTATATATATATATATAAAATTATATATCAATACTAAGTAATTCAATACTATCATTTATATCAAATCATACAAATATCATATCTTCTTCCATTTCCGCCCAGATTTTTTGGAAATACCTGGTGCCCCATCTTGCCATATTGCTCCAGAATCCCAACACCAACACATTGAAACCGTTTCAAGCTTTGCCAGTGGTGCTGAGCCCAATGGGCTCTGAGAGCCATCCCTTCTCTCCCTCCGCATCCTGGCACCAAGCTCTGATGAAACCCGGCATCTCGGATGGCAAAATACCATGCCTCTGCTGCAGCCAGCTGCACTGTTTCATCCTGGCTGGATTTGCTGTTGCAAGCAGCCTACTTTGCGTACTTGTTTTGGGCCTCACCAGCCTTTCATGTTCGAAAATATCTCCCCTAGATTCATCACTTCAATTCTCAAGTTGTCGGGCATGGGCACAAGATTGCAGTGCACTGTGCACTTTCTGACTGTTCCTTTCCCAAGCACTCCTCACCGTGCTTCTCTCTCAAGAGTTCTCGTGTCTCGCCCTGTTGGCAAAGGAAATTCATGTCTTCATGGAGTGGCGGGAATAGGCGCAATGTGTTGAGGTTGCTGCAACATCCTGCAATATTCAGATTCTCATACCTCCTAGAAGTCATTGCACTGTCACCTGTCCTTCTGTGACTTATTCTCTTGCTCACGCTCTACCATTGCTTTTCTTGCGAAACTATTGTTTATTAAATGGAAGGGGTCTCTGCTACTTTTCTTGGTCTTGATCTAAAGCTTTGCAAATCTCCAAACCAGAGATTCTCACAGATTCACTATAGCTCATCCAACATCACCTACCTCCCCCTGGCCTTACTGGGATCGACCCACTCAAATAAGGCGCGGATCTCCTTGGCCTGGCTCCCATTCAACGGCTGATCCACGGCTGATCCATGCTGATCCCACCAAGTCCACTTCGAAAAACGATACCCCCAAGAACTGGTTTTTTTTGACACCCTCGCTTCGCTGGCATCTTAAATCCAGCGACCCGTTGGCATTTTAACAACAGGCAGGTTTCGACTCAGCCTATGAAACCATCTCAAACCAACTGAAACTGGGAAAACGTGCTTCGATTCGGCTCAACCCAATCTGTTTCACACACGGACGAGTCGAGCAACCTCTGGAGGCCCCACGTCCCAGGCACCAAGGCCCGGCGAACGAAAAATCTTCAGGCGTCGAAGCAAGGTGCTGGACGAGCACCGTCATCAAACGATGCGTCCACGTGCTTCTAGCACAAAAGGCTTCAGGAAGAAAGATATCAATCTTTCCTGGTCAAGTTCGGTTGGCTACATGTTTGAACTTGGGACTTTAGACTTCAAGTAAACACTTGATGAGATGCCTCACTGCTCAGAAACCAGTGTAGTCTGGCACAAGCCTTTCGCATACGAATGAATGACAATATGGCGTAACCAAAGCTCGTGATTTTTGCGTTTCGAGAAAGCCCTGTGCAAGGCAGCATGTTCATTGAAAGAAACCACCAATATATAAGCACACACTTCCAATCCTGCTTGTGTGGTATTGAGAAGCCTCGACCTCGACTCTCTTGCATCGGTAGAACTACCTCTCTTTGCTTCAATTCACGACTTCTCTTGAGTTGATGAAATTGTTTGCAACTGTATAAACATACATCAATCAACCTCTGCCGCGAATCGTATTTTGTGAAGAGTCAAGAGACTGGAGAGTTCGCCGCCGAAAGGGCAGCGGATCTGCACAAATGTCAATGACACAGGCTCAGGGCTCCTCAAATTGCATAGAGATGAAAATTATAGATTATCATAGATTCGTAGATGATCATGATCATAGATGATCATAGATTATCGACATGCCGGAGTCTCTTCCATGGATCCTTTATGCTCCATATTGATCCATATACTGTAATGCTACTTTACAATCTTGGAAGCCCTAAAGACGCATTCTCTGCATACTCAACTCAGAGCTCGCAGCTCTGCAATTCCATCTGTTTTTTGTTCCGGAAATGGGTCTTAAATTGTGAGAACTGGCTGGCTTCCAGCCATTCACTGGGCAGGGCCACTATTTTGTGGCCACATCATGGGCATGCTGATCCAGCTGGCGTGGCAGTTGGGTTCCATCATGGCCTAGGTCGCATCAAAATTGGACACATCTGTCACTTGCAAAATCCCCGAACAAAATGTTCACCAATCCCAAGTCAGGGTCCCGCACTCCTGCAGTTCCTGGAATGCCTGGCCACCGGATGCAGCCAGGCTTGGTGATTCAACGCGGACAAGTCGACCCCACCAAACCTCCAAAGGCAATTGGAGCTTCATTGTTGCCACCTTTTCCTTGGCCAGCCTGGGCCTAGCGGAAACAACCAACACTTCAGCTCACATCCTCACATCCGAGGAGCAATGTCTGTGTCGCAGGGAGAATCGGGCGATTTGGACCCAAGATCGCTACCCTTGTGCCTTTGGAACAAAAAGAGGAAGCCCTCCATACATTGGTGTAAAACGCCTCAGCCCGTCAAGCAAGCGATTTCAAGTTCCGTTGATTCCACATGTTCTGCACCAGATGGCATCAATTCATCTGAAATGAGCTTATTTTGCTGCTCTGCCCAGGGTCAAGCAAGTGGGCTCATCGATCATATTTCAGGTGGCAGTGCTTCCAATCTTAAGCCAGGCAACGGCTGTACCATCTGCATCATGGGCATCTGCATCTGGGGCACCATGGCCTAGAAGCACAGAAGCGGCGGAGGGGAGATGGTGAATGAAACATGGCAAAATCTAAAAAGAGCCAGGCCAATTTCAGTGTTTTTTCAACTTCCTCCTATCAACAGTCGACAAATTTCTACATATGCTGAGGGAAGTACCGCCAGGGGTTGCGTTCCGCCATACGGCGCTGGGACAGCAACCTTCATTGTCCTCAGCCAAGGGATGTTCAGGGCAAAACGACATTGCAACCCTTTTGTGCTGTTTTTTTGGCTCTGTGACTTGTGGGCTTGTCATTTTGATGAAGGCCTGTGGACATCTGTGCCATGAGTGTTTCATAAGGTGAATCTGGCCGCCCTCAAAGAATATGCAGGACGGGGCCAACGTAAGGTTGCATCCAGGTTTTTCCCCCAACGCAATGCCAAGTGGCTCTTGCTTCTGCTCGCAAGGCGTTGGCCCTGGAAACAGCCAAGCCCACAAAGAGCTGAAGTTCGGACAAAACAAACATAAATGGTATACAGTATGCTCATTGGCTGCATTGAAAGTTTCCAAGCTGAAGGCCTACACTTAGATGGCTAAGCTGGTGCTGTGACCAGATCTGCATTCTACGTGGATGTTTCACGCATTTCATCCCTGACGATGGCCTGCAGCAGCGGAATTCGGTGCAGCGGCCCGCTCATGCGGTTCCTGGTGCGAGATGCAAAGGCCAAAGCAAAGGCCACCCTCACCGTCTGCCAGGAAAAGGCCCAGGCCTCATTCTGCCGTCGCTGGCCCTTTCCCTTAGAATCGCTGCGGCATCCCAATGTGGGGTAGTTGATGATGCTGCTGCTGGTGGTGGTGGAGCAGTTTATTCGTAGTCATAGACTGATCCATTCCTATGTCCCATTAATTTTTCTTGTTGGAAAAAAAAGTCGTTTCTGCTGAATATGGAGTTCTCAATCGATTTCGTCTGTCAAATGTGCCTTACACACTGCAGAGAGGATGATTCATCCGAGCTGTGGTTAGTGTAGCTAACTGGGTCGCCCTGGCTTTTCCTTTGCCCAGCTGTGGCCTGCAGTTCGTGGGGATCAGCATCAGGTGTCCATAGTGCCAATGTACAATAGCGATGCTGCAATGTTCTCCCGGTCATAGATCTCTACTGAAGAATACATGCATCTCAGAGAGTTGCTTCCCTACCATGCTGTTGGGTGCCCCTGCTGCTGTTGCGGCTGCCCCTGCGGCTGTGACTGCGCTTGTGGCTGTGACTTCTCAAAGTCCTTCCGCGATCCTGACAGGCTTTGGAGTAAAGCTGTCAATGACAAATTGTGGGAGGAAGAGTATCCATTGAAAAGTGGGATTTGTGTTCCAGGAAATTCAACGGTTTGATTGGCTTTGAGAGCTTCAAGTTTGAAACACCTCTCTTACAATTGGCTATAGTGTTCTCAGTTCAAGAAAACACTGGCCCAATGCGATCTTTGTCAATGTATTCCAAGATTCAAAACCCGCACCGGAAACTCCCCTACATGTAGCATCTCTGGCTACTGAGTGTCCACATGGCTATAGAGATGCAACCTGCAGCATCTCTCCCACCCCAACAACACCCAACTTCGCCTCGCTTCCGGTTGTTCCGGCCACCACGGCGCCGTGGTTTGCCTACCAGCACCGCCTCCTCCGGCGCCTCATCTTCATCCTCCTGAAAAATGATGCCTATGAAAGGCGGCTCCACTCAGTTGCACAAGGAAGATGGAAGCCAGTTTAAACTTTTAAACATCTTCCAAGTAATGTCAAAATAGGCAGCAGCTTTGAACTTCTTTTGTCTCACTTTGCTGTCAACACGATAATTTCACGTATATGAAATTCTATCTCCACTGAACCTATCATGCCGTATTTGCCAGAGTCAATTTGGACCCCCTCAGGCTCCTCTTCCGTCCGACTCACTAAACCCGCCTGGGCCACGGGATTCAATCCGAAAAAGGGAAGGGGCACGCCAACGAATTCGTCAATTCAGAGTTCCAAGCTCTCAAAACACTGTGAAGCCTTTGACTTGAGGGTACAGCAATTGAAGAAATAAAAGCTGCTCAAGTCACATAGTGCTGACTTTCTCGTTCATCCGAATCCTTCTGGAGATGTATCAGATATGTGGCTGAAGCTCTTGTATAGCTCTCCACACATCTTGCGGGGCATTGACCCCAATCCCAGCTATCCATCCACCTCTTCCTTTTTGACACACTCAGACCCAGCCTGTTGCGGGCGCGCTACAGGCTTTGCCTCTCAACATGGTGCTTCCACTTTGCAAAGATGCAATCTCTTTTTCAAGAAACTCCTAGCTTCCCCCCCCAAAGCTCCGGGGTGAGCGTAAATAAGGGATCAAAAAATCATGAAAATTAATAAGATGATAATAGACCACAAATAGTCCCTTAATAACACCTTAATAGCCCTCTACTCAAATTTTGGGATATGGGGTTAATAACATTCTATTTGCGGGTTAATAAGGACCGTTTTTTCACACATTTCAAGATAAAAACTCGCCTTCGCATGGTGCTGCTTATTAAACCCTTATTAACCCCGTTGCTACTCCTCTTAGGATGCTTAATAACCCCTTAATAAGGGGTCTTATTAAGGGGTTAATAAGGGATCGAAAATCCGAAATACGTTTTTCATTCGAGGTGAAATTTTGGGGTGTTCATGGTTCTCCGAAATTTTTGGGGAGTTCACCCAAACTGTAAAATCCCAAATGAGATTTCTTTTGGGAGTTCACCCCAAATCTGCAATCCAAAAACTTTCCTTCATGAGAGTTTTTTTGGGGAGTTCATCCAAACTCCGAGATCCTTTTTTCATTCGAGGTGTTTTTGTTGGGGAGTGCAACCAAACTCCCAAATCTGAAAGTCTTTTTCATTACTTTTTTTGAGAGTTCCCCAAAATTCCGAAATGCTTTTCTCACGCCCAAACTCGGAAATCCCAAAGCCCTTCGAAATTTTTTGTTTCCATTCTGGGCAATGATTTCATGGCCAATCAACCTACATCCCCCTAACGTGCCCCCCAGCCATAAGGGCTTAATAAGGCCGTATTAGGGGCAACCAATGGTTATTAATAACTTAATAACCCCTTAATAAGGCATTATTTCTGGGGGGTAAGTTTGGGGGAAGAAAAGATTTTCTAGATTCCCATTTAGTTTCCAATTCCAGAAACTATTTCCGGTCTTACGCGAGTTGAACAAAAATAATTGTCAGAAACGGGTTGTGCTGGCATGCATTCTTCTCTTGGGCCGTTGCGCACAACAAAGAACTGTCATATGTGAAAAAAAAGGGACCAACTCAGACTCAGATCCTGTATCAAGATCAAAACCACTAAACACGAGACATGCTACTTTCATCTACTTTCAATAGGCTACTCATTGATTCCTTTGCGCCTAGCCAATACCTCAAAACCAATGGAAACGAGGTGTCAAAACATGCTAAATCGGGAATTCGCTCCTTCTCTAGAAAAAAAAACCTTAATAAGGGTTTATTAGTCTGTGACCTGCGAGCTACCCCCAGTCCAAGCTAATAGAACCCTGAGAAAATAAAGGTCTATTAGGCCTTTATTGGATTGAAGGATAAGGGTTTATTAAGGGTTTATTAAAATGGACCAAAAAAACTTAGTTGAGACCAGCGCCGTTTCTTGCCAACGATATGGCAAATCCTTAATAAGGGGTTAATAATTTTTTCTGTCCCTTATTTACGCTCACCCCGGAGCTTTGGGGGGGGAAGCTAGGAGTTTCTTGACTTTTGGGTCAGGAGCTGAAAGATACAGGAAGTGATCCACTGCTCGTTTCACGTTCAGCTCCAAGCTCTTTCAGGCGGCTGCATCACTGGCAAGCTGCTAGGCCCTATGGTTTTTTGTGTCCAGCTAAGGCAAAAATATCTGCCTGCATGTGGAGCAAGCTAAAGGATGGCTATTCGGCAAAGCAAGGCATGGCCCATTTCTTCCAAACTTAGCTGAGACTGCCGGATCCAGTGTCTTGATCTCGCAGCTCGCCAAGCCCATCCTCCATCCCAATGTTCAATGCACAAATGGCCTGAGAGGGATGAAAACTGCCGGCAGTTAGCGACTTCGGCAAACTTCAAACGCGAAGCCGGTGGATTCGTCACTGCCAGATTTTTAGGAGCTGAAACAAAACAAAGCCTACAACATTGCGACATCTGCACTTTCTCCATGATGCCTTTATGAAAAATGATGAAACTTAGTGAAGCAAAAGGCTATTCCCTAGCTATGACTCCAAGTTCAGGAAAAAATCAGCTCCATGGGTGCAGGCGGGGCTTGGCCCTACAGGCACCACTTGAACATGACTGAGAGAGCGGCATGCAGGTAACTGGATGAAGAATCCAGATTTTCACCAACCAATTGAACCAATCAACCCGAAATAAATACTCATTCAGGGGAATTCCCGAAAACCAAACTACCATTTTCAAAGTGTAAGTGAGATAGTCTGAGGCCGCTATGGCGACCATCAAACAGAAAACATGCAGAGCTTTCTGGGTTCCTCTCTAAACAGCTCAACGGCCTCACAAGCTGCGCGACCTGACGGGACTCTTCAGTTACAACTTGCTGTGAAATGGCCTCTCCATGCCAAATGCCGAAGGCTTGGTTGTGCGTTTGACCCACCTGCAGCATTCAGGGCACGGCAGAGATGTGATGCTGACGTCCACGAGTCGGTGGAGCACCAGGCTGGGCCGCGGCATGCGCCACCTGGGGCGGTCCAAAGCGAAGCAGCTTGTGAAACTCATTTCAAAGAAAAGTACTATATACAAACAGTATATGAACCTATAGATCTGTAGACGTGGAGTTCTAGATGGTACAAGATGATGTTGGTGCTTCAGATATGTTGGCTGACTCCGGTCGTGTATGAAGAAGTCCAGGCCTGTGCATAAAGCTTCCAATTGTCGTGCACCAGTTCCATGGCCCCACTGCTGCGATGCCCTCCTTGAATGCGGGCCAGTCAACACAGGTGTCAAGCCAACTAAATCCCACGGGTCAAAAAAGGGGCCGGCCGTGAATGGCTCCTGGAACTTTGTTGACGTCCGCGAATTTCTTCAAGATTGGCTGCAAGGCTGGGTATTTTGACCGCGGCATTGATGGGAACAGGTGATGTTCTAATTGATATTGCCTGGGCATGATTCACCACCAGCTTCCCGTTCATGGCATGAAATTTCACTCAGATCTCTTCACTTCTCACCATAACTGCAGTCCCAGGCGCATCCCTCCCCAGAGCCACTTGCTGAAAGGATTACGCACCGCAGCATCCCGAGTGCTTCGAAACTGGTTGTCCACAAAGTCAGGGTTGAAGCTCTCAAACCTCAGTTTTTGAGGCTATTGGCATAAGAAAACAATGAAAACCCAAGGGCACGAGCTCCAACTCTTGAAGCAACATTGACCTTCCACATCTATCACCAGGTGGCATCTCTTCCGACTGGTGGGTAGCAGTGGTGATGATGGCTGTAATCAGGCCAGAGAGTAGGATGTAAATGGGGATGATATGCCAAGGAATACAGGCAATAACCTCATCACAGCCATCGGGCATCACGCGGCCATTCCAAAAGGAAGCACATTGAAGGCAAGTGACTAAGAACCAATGAATGCCAAGGAAGATGGCCTCTGTGACAGCCCCTTTCCGTGGCTTTTCTTTTCTCCTCAATGTGGAATGGACTCGTTACAGTGTTTTTGGGAAGGTATGGGAATGCGCTCTTTCGATGGATGATCCATCAGTCATCAGCTCTATATATCAATAGGTCGAGATGAGATGTCCAAATGAATGCAAAAATACTCTGAGTAGGGGCATTATTATCTATCATTGTCATCACAAAGACAGTGGTAGTGATGCGTTCCAATTGCTACCTAGGAAGGTCTTTCAGACTTTCAGCTGTAACTTCAATACTCAGAAGGGCTCTGAAAACTAGTCATCTTGCAGTTGAAGTTCAACTCTTTCCATAGAACTTTGATGGAATCAGTTCGCCAAACCACGAACCTGAGACTCACAATGACACAAACATCAATATCACGTGCCCCATGAACGTTGCAAAGCGTCACCGTGAAAACTGCCCCTGTCTCTGGCGTAGTCTGATACGCCAAAGCCACAAAAAAAATGTGGGTACCCAAAATGTGAAGTGCTAAATCTTCGTAATTACCATCTCCTAGGCATCGTTTCTCACTTTTCAAAACGAGGCTGTTGATGGATTCACAAGACTCGCGTGTGTTTTCTTCCAAGTCCCTGCCATGGAGCAGCATCGAAAATGAGAACGGGACTGTGAGATGCTGAATCCGCCTGCACTTGCCAGCTCTTTGCGGCTGGTTTCTCCGACGACAAAGATACTCATAGCTTCTAAAAGGCTCGTGATTTTCTGAAATTTTCTGGAAAACGCAAAGGAATTCTGAAGAACGCTAAAGTGACTACATCTCAAGGACTCCACTTTGTACCAGGAAATCTTGCTATGGTGCTTCTTGTAGCCAGGACTGTCGTTCTCCAAGCTGCTGCGTCCCAACCTGTGCCACGAATCATTCTTTGGATCGGGTGGACGGACAAAGAGCACTGGATCAGTGGCAATATCTTCATCGACGCCAATCTCATTGGTCAGAGCGTGGTGCCTCGGATTCAAAACTTAGCACTTCAGGTGGGAATTGGCAATATCTTAGTCAATATCATATAGTTTCTCCGGAAAAATCAGGATATGGTTGATATGTTATAATATTAATAATATGTGATTATATCTATACATAATCTCCTTGCTAGCATGTGCTATCTTGCCATGAAGACTTGGCTTGTTAACTGCAGTTTGAAGAGCTTGTTGTGCTTGTCAGACCACCAGAGCGGAGACATTCCAGCACAGAGGGGTCCCATAAACCGCATCCTGCTGGCAAAAGTGTCCACCCCGTGGATGTAGTCGTGAGCCAACCATCCGGCCTGCACCAAGAAACAAGGTGCCAAACATGCAACCATGCATGAAGCATGCTTGGGAAATCAAAGCCACCGTGATTGTGATGTTTTCACAGCCACCAGGGTCCAATGCCTGGGTGTTTGCCAGGGCCAATAGAACCACACCCAGCAATGAGAGCCAAGCACCACTGCGTGCACAGGCCACCCCCAGCCCAGTGACCAAAGCCCAGACCAGCCATTGGCGAGCCTCTGCGGAGGGGTCAGTCATGACATCAGGAATCAGCAACAGATTCCCCACAACCACAACCACGCTACCTCGCAAATGACTTTTTTGGACAGCAATTACAAAAAACGTTGAAAATATATGAAATTTTTCTCAATCCACAAATGCCATTGCTGCATGGCTCTGTGAAACCGCACCTCAAGGCCCAGGTCCCGCTGCCACCAGCCCTCATCTTCAAGCTTCTTCCTGGTGCGCTCCAAAGTTGCCCTACTCATTTCTGGGATTCAAGCAGTTCCCCAAAAAAAGAGCAAGCTGAAAGTGTCAAAAAGAGAAATGCTTCAAACACACATTTGAAGTTTTATCCTTTATCAAAAAAAAAATGCCGATCTGGCAGGTGAAGCGTTAAGTTTTGGGATTTTGCTGTGAAGTGGACCTAAGCAAAGCATCTCCTGAGTTTCCGAAAGCTACGCGTCAAAGGTGTCACTGGAGGGCACTTTGCCTCACCAAAGAGCATGAATAACTGCTGCTTAAATGGCAGTTAAGATTGGTGGTACTATCGGGGAAAACCCTTCAAAAGGGGATTGTCATTTGGGACTTTGCCTGCCTAAAATACGGTTCACGGCCAAAAACATTGTTTGAATCACTTGAGTAGGTGGAAAACCTCTGTCTTCAGCCTCCAAGTCTTTAGGATTCTTTGAGCGAGGCATACGCTGCATCATCTCTCGGCCTCTTCAACACCAGCAGGGAAATGTGAAGGTCGCTGAAATCTGCATGTCAGAGGTGAGAACGTGTCCAGTGCTGTGTGTGATTTCAGTGGACATAGAACTTTTCATGTCTGCAGCGCGCGCGTGCGGCGACTATTGTAAGTTAAAGCAAGTTCTTGCCCGGACCTTTGCATTCTCACATGGTTGTTTTCCGAACTGTCTTTTCCCAGAATGGGACGTTTGGTACATTCTGATGGGGGCCCGCTTCTTATTCAATTCGTGTCTGATGCATGTGTCTCATCCAGAAAAAATGAGAAACGATTCTTCTTGCTTCTTACATGTCACAACCAATCAACGTTGCTTGCGCAGTACAATCTTCAGCTGGAGGTACTTGAGGTTGAACTGTCTGAGGAAGTGAAGAAAAAGGAAAGAAAAGTCCCAACTGCCGCACTGCTACGCACAGTCAGATCCCTTCGCACCCCACCTTTTGCGCTGTGAAAGCCATGCATCACTTCCGTGGCATCTCGGCCGTCGTAGTAGTCAATCCTCGCCAATGTTTTTGGAGAAAGCTTGACTGACACAGCAACTGCTGAAGGGTGCTTCAGCACGCTTAGGAAATCTTGAAAAGTATAAAGGCATAGCGGCATATATATCATATATCGTATCTGTATGTTTTCGTATATCTTAATCATATCATACACAGCCCGCATTTGATGCTGTATAAAAGCCCTGCAAATCTGAAGCTGCCATCTGCGGCCAGGTTTCCAATGCTCTCCTGCAGGATGAGCTCTCCGCCAGCCCGACAAATCATACCACACGTCATCCATGCGCACATCCAAGCTGGTGCGGCAACCTGGCCATTCTTGCCCCCCGCTTTTTTGATAACAACAACGACCAAATATCTCGAGAATTGAAAATTGTAGCTCCAAATCTTCATTTCACATATCACTGATTACCAGTATCTTGCTTCAAAAAATACACTTTACGCTGCTTCCACAAACTTGTGCCTGCCGGCGGACATTCTTCCACCACGCATTCACCATCTTCCTGCCCAGGTCAAGAGGCTGGCAAAGGATTGGAATTCAAATCTCCAGCCCCTCCAAACCTCACGGACATCTTACCGCATCAGAATTCACTTCTATATTTTCAGATCTCCCCACAACTTCCCCTGGCCTTGCAGTTGTATTGAGAACCCTCCGGTGCTGGTTCCTAGCACAGAGGTGAGAAGATTCGAAATTCATCCCAGTGCGTGGTAGGATTTCATCAATTTCATCCCACCTGGTAGATGCCCCACATTCACAAGATGCCACAAGTCCATAGTATTGAATCTTTCAAAATGCAGCACATGACAAATCCGAAAATGCCCTTGCCTTGGATTCTGGGCCTTGATACCTCCTCACAAAGCCTTGCCGCGGCTGAAGTCCTGCGAGCAAGTTACGGATCCTCCAGCAGAGTGGTGTGGGAAAGAACGGCTGCTTCATTCAATACATGGAAGGGTCTCCAAATCAACTGTTTGGTCACAAATCAATTGCGTCGACAGAGTGGTGCTGACTTGCTTTGTGGGATAAACTAACTACTTGGATTTGAAACGCTGCCCCCACGTCAGCTTGGCCTTCCCATCTACCTTGCCACAGGAAGGATGGAGCCAAAAAAACCTGAGTAGAAGGAGCGAGTAAGCGACCAATGGATACAAATGGCATTTGAAGTTGGCAACGAAAGGATTTGAGGATAGACAATTTCCCTGCAAAACGGCATCCTTCAACAGTTCATTTCCTTGCATCTGAGATGCTGAGAAAAGCGATAGGACAAGGCAAGAGTTGACCCGTGAGCGAAGCATGGCGCCGGGATGTCGAGTCAGAAGGTGCCCCGTTTTTACTCTGTTTGGAATGGAAAATGACGTGGAAAGATGTGGAAAGTAGATGTTCAAATCGACCGGTGCAGAGGCTCATGGACCATGTCACAGCTCCTGTTGTTCCTGTTGTTTGCTTTTGTAATATTTCGTGCTAGCAGAAATCCACACGGAGGGGAAATTGTCGAAGTGGTGTGTCTTCCTTTGGCCAGTTTTGGCACTAATTAAGGCCTATTTATTGATTTCAAGGCTGCAGGTTGACAACACAAACTTTGCCAAAATCTGTGAAATGATCATCCAAATCATCCAAGATGACGGCCCCACCTTGGCCAAGGACAGCTCAGTACATGTGGACGGGTTCCCTGCCAAACGAGAAGCCACCGCCTCACACACATCAAATACTGGAACGTCAATCATGGTCACCAGGAAAAAGCTAAGAGATACAGTACTCAGCAAAACAGAAATTTGCGTGTATCCTAATGTGACTACAACAAACAGCAAGTTTTAGCTACAGGTCTGGACTGGACAACCTCAAGTTCTCCAAAAATGTTTGTCCGATAATGCATCTAATAGCTGCCAAAGTGCCCCCGCCGCAGCACTCATTGGCTTGGCATAAACATCAATCTTGCCAGGCTTAGTGTAGCCAAAGACATCATCTACCTCAGCAAAGAGGGCAAAACCTGCCTTGGTCCACCAATGAGTCAAGTTCCCATCCTCTGACACCCTGAGATACCTTGAGGACCCTTGCTGCAATGCGATTCTGGATGGAAGAAAGCACCGCTAAGCTTTCTGGCCTTGAAATCCGAGTTCTAAAGTCCCAGAACTTTTCAGCAATTCAGCTTGCAGTTTCCAGGGTCGGAACCCGAGCTGCGAGATCGGCACGGCCAAGTCCCCACTTTCGGCCTTTTGGCAGTTCCATGGAAAGGTTTCCATACCTCTTGCATTATGATGATTATAGGGTGAATCTTAATGAATTCTGCTTCTGCAAGTAAAGCCCGAAATGAACTGAAAGCCTTTTCAACCTCTGGTGATTTAAAACACTTCCTGAGGGCTCAACCACAGTCTCTGCGATCAATCGCTGCATCTGCACAGCAGTCACCAAGACCTGCTTGTTTGGTTCGCTCTATAAAAGGTCTTAACACCACATTTTTCATGAATTGATTCCTTCCTTCAATATGAATCGCTTGGGAGATGTGAGGTGCATAGTTGAAACTGGAGTATTGCGTTGGTGCAGAATCCAATGCCTTTTGTACCCATTGATTTTCTGTTTCCAATCTGAAGCCTACACTATCATCCCTCCCTGCAAAAGCTGAGCTCCGCTCATGCTGCATGGAAGGCCTCAAATGACAGAAGCCCATGGCAACAGACTAAGGCCCCTAAAGCCCCTGGGTAAAACAGCCTCAAAAGATCTCAAAAGTATCCCTGTATCCACGACATTAACGAATCTCTCAGATGGGCAAAAACTCCTCCTTTAAGTCCTGCAGTTGTCAGAGTTTATCGAACCTTAGCAATTGGAAGAAAGGAACAACTTCTCAACTTCTTGAGAAGCCGGCATGAAAAGCTCGTGGTGCACCTCCAACAAATGTCTGTCTGATGTCAAATCCTAAAAAGCAATGTTGTGACTTGGTTTCATTGCAGCACTTGGAGCTTGACATCCCCCTTCAACATGGCTTTCTCCCGGCCTTGTAGTCCTGAACCTTTCGCGTTCGGAACTCGGGCGGGATCTTCTTGTCAAACCTCTCATGGCAAACCATGCAAGTTGTCCACACCGAATTCATGCCTGCTGTCAACGTTTGTGACAGTGATCTGAAAATCAAACTCTGCCCGCCAGTTCCCAATGGACAAAAAGTGGAAGCATCTCCACTTGTGAAGATATGTCGTGTTTATGAAAGTCATCTTCAAAGTTCCAGAAAGATCTTCCAAAAGATCCCGAGACAATGCATACACTATCACTCTCTTGAAATGTATACCGTGCTATCCAGCTGTTGGCTTGCCCAGTAGCCTCTTTCCCACTTGTTGCATCCAAGTTGCTTCTTTAAGATCTTCCGCACCGCCGTTAGGTTGACCTACAGAGGCATGAGTTGGGCAAGAGAACATGTTTATTTTAAAAAATCACAATCATCTCCAGTAACATATTCTATACTACCAGACTATAGACCCACCCCTCAACCGGCCTCAACATATTGCAGTAATGAATTCAAAAGCCGGGCGACCTCGCTGTACCTTGAGATGAATAGCAGAGGGGGCCGTGGCCAGTCATGTTTCACAAGAAATGGTTGATTGATTTACTTGGGGGTGAACCTGTGCTGGGAAAACGGGCAAAAACAATTGGTCTTTTTGGCTGAAACCGCCCAATGGCTCGTGCTTGAAATCCGGCAGGGCTGATGCCAATCCGCTGGCAAATGCCGATCTCCCTCCACAGCAGACGGCAAAGTCCACTAGCAGCTAGCAGTTTTCAGTAGCTGAATTGAAGTGATCCAGTATTCCAAGATTCCAGAAGTGCTTGTAGAGAGATGACTGAGAGATGGGCAAAACCCATTTCCTCCAAATTTAACGGCCGGGGCCAGCTCCCCATTTCCGGAGAAGCCGTATGCTCTCCGCGGCAGGTACCACTGCTACAGGCCACTGTGTGGGCCCGTTGTGGATCGCAGGGTCCAGTTGGGTGGAAGTCATCCATGCCTTCAAAAGCTTTACCAAGTAACCTAAATATACAGCTTTTCCAAGTGGAGATATTTTTCGCATTTTTTATCTGAAGGAATATCGGCACCAAATTTCCTCAATCCAAAGTTGCAGGTTCCACACCCACCCCCGGAACACGGGCCCAGTGGCATAGGCCACGGCTTTGGCTGAGCTCAACCTTCAAGAGTTAATTCCTCAGCCATGACAGGGCCGCTCTGCGGCCACTGGGCACCGTTCAGTGAACTGATTCGTATCCGCAGTCCGCGGTCAATTTAAAAAGGCACAGGTGTCCATCCGCACAGACCATGTTGAAAAGCTCCCTACACTTCAGAAAACCTGCCTGGAAAGGCTAGGAGACACCAGAGACATCCTTTTCTAAGTGTTAAATGCTTCAGGTCCGTCATGTGGCGTTTCAACCCTTCACGTCTATCCCCATTTCATTCATGGCTATTCGAAGACATACCCCTTGTATATCGTAGAGAGAGAGAGAGAGAGAGGAAATGATAGGAAATTGCAAAATTAAACGCACATCAACAAACTAGACCACAACCTACCAGCATAATAAGGGACCACAAAATATGTGAGTCCTTCCACCAAACTCAACTTTTCTGTCATTTCAGAAAGTGCAATTCAGCAAGATCCCTCCCAACCACAAGTACCTCGATTTCAAGTTGAAAAGATTTTGGGTGTAGGGACTAGGTCTGCGAGGCAGACCTGCGGCTTGCAGGCTGGGCAGTCAATGACTCCCTGTGAATAGCCTCCGTCATTCCAACGCAAAACATCCAATACATATTTTCCAATGCCGAAAAAAGTTGGACAGCTACAACTACATCACACGATGCCACGGGTATAAAAAAGAGTTCATCATTTGTTTACTAGTGGAGAACCATGTTACCTCACGATTGAGGTTGGATGACTTCTGACTCTCAGGCATCAATATACAGTTGCTATCTATAATTTCTTTCATGTTGATGTGTTCCTTGTTCCAGTCGGAGACGGTGTACATGCAACGCCGTATGCTATTGAAACTCAACTGTCACACGTTTGCGACAGTCAGCACGCGTTCGCATTATTTGGACATTCCAGCAACAGGTGATCTCTGGATTTTAGGTCAGAGTCTGCAGAGTCCTTAACTCTACAGTGGTGGTTGAGCCACTCGTCTGAAAGTAATATGCTCATCAAATTCGCAATCCCTCCCCCACAGGTATGGGGCGAAAGGAAAGTTTCAGACATATCGAAGTTAAATCTTCATATTGAGATTCACCCATATAATTTTCATATAGAAACATACATTTGATTGTATTTGTATATCTAGAAAATTGGAAACATTCTCAAGAATTAAACCCACCACCTAGAAGAAATCTTAGTCTTCACCTTAGATACCTTTTTAATTTCAAGGTCCCCGAGCTGGTCAACACTGGAAACAAAGAGGCTGCCTTGATTGATGACGCACAGGTGCAGCGATAATCCGAAGTGTAGCGACGATGACATACAAGTAACACTGCCGGTGCCTGATACTTTTATCCACCAGTAAGTATGAAGCCAAGACTTTGGAAGTCATTGGCAGTGTCAACCAAAATTGGTTGGTGCGTCCGTTCCAAATATATAAATTCATATATGTCAATAACGGAAATCTGAACAAAGCCGCATGTCCAGTCTATGCTGCTTCACGCTTCCATGCCTTTCATAAGTACATCTTCGACTTGCTTTTTGATGGCCCTGAAATCTTGAGTTTACGAATGCTAAGGGTACTTGAAAAGACCTGGGATTGGATTGCCCGAATGCCAGGTGTGGCCACCATGATCACCATGCTTGTGGAACATGGGGGCATGGTGCTACAGGTTGCCCTGGCACACCGTTGATGCAACTGATGCAGCTCGGACAGCTGCTTTTGAGCGGCCGCTGCCTCCTTTTTGATGGCGCATCGAATGATGGCACCTCATTGCATTGATCAGAGGTCTCAACACCGCATGAGACCCCGCAGAAACTGACATAAAGATACATAAAGACTGATATAAAGGCAGGATAAAAAAAAAAACGGATTGGTGCACAAAGGGAAAAAGGATGAAGAAATGAAAGAGATGGAAGGGATAAAGGAGTTCTCATAAAATCCTGGGAATCTTTCACCTGTCAGTTGACAAACATGTGAGCACTAGCCAAAGACTCAAGTCTGGGTCTCTGACGGCAGCTGCGAACTGTGCGACTGGAAACTCCAGGACACTAGCCTCAGCAAGAAGTGCCTTTGCCAAGATCTCGACACAACAACAAAAAAGCCTCTTCTTGATGTGAAAAAATCTGAAAAGGTAAAAGTCCTCCCTTTTGCTTGAAATCAGATGGACCAAACCGGCTTTTCGACATAAGCCTCGGGTTGGGACCAGTTTGGCTTCCAACCCACCCAGCTCCTCTCCAACAGGGCATTTGTTGCGGCTGTGAAATAAGGACAAGCACTGCAAAATCAAGCTCCTGGGGAACTGCCCTGAAAGGGAATGCCGGGCATCTGCAGGTTCATGTTTTGCAGGTTCTGCAATTCCTTGTGCAAAGGCAGAGGATGGAAGAATAGTTTCATCGTTTCATCTCACATTGCTGGATTTGATCAAGATGGCCTGGGGATTCGTCTTGCCTCCATCTTCCTCTGGCTTGTAGACCTTTCACAAAGATGGAAACATGGCATCTATGGTGCAGTTTCCCATGGGTGCTATGTTTGGACAAATCCATTGAAACCACACTGCAGTGTCTCAACGCCAAGTGGCCACCAGCATGAAACCTCGGAGTTGATACAAGAGGTAACATCCAAAAATGCAAAACACTGCTCCAATCCATGTCAATGTGTCATAAGGATTGATAAGGTCAGGAACACAAGTGACAGAAACTCTGAACGAAGACTCTGAGCCCAGTGGCGGCCGGGCGCCACTTCGCTAATGTGGCCCATGACAAAGCCTTCAGCCAGTGGATCGATCAATCGATCACGGATTCGTTTTCAACTGCTCACTCCAGGCCTCCACGGGAAAAGTCGACAACCTCAATCTCCAGGCCTGCCTGCGCCTCAGTATCTGAAGATTGAAAAACTGGGCGTATCAAAACATGCAACTTCCAATCCACTGTTGTCATATGGTGAGGCTTGAGCTGGATGGTCATGAGATTGTGGCCGATTGCAATCCAAACTCTTACATTTCGATTTTGCCCGTTGCCAAACTATGCTTGCGATGCCTTTAGCAGTCGCTAAAACTGGCGGGGACAAACAGGACAAACTGCACCGGTCATCGAAACTCAGCCGGTCTGCTCATCTGTTTCTCCTTCATCTAGAAGGGCATCTTCTGCAGCAGCATCTCCATCTCCAGTTAACCTCAGGTCTTCTGTATCAAAAATGCCCAAATCTTCCTCGGCATCATCATGGACAGCACCTCCTTGATTCAAAGTTGGGTCCGCTGCATCACCTAAATGCTCCATATCTTCTTCCTCCAAATTCAGGTCCTCTACATTGTCATCGAAAATGCCCAAGTCCTCGGCATCTAACTCTTCCAAATTGAGGTCCTGTGCATCATCATCAAAGATGCCCAAATCTTCTGCATCTTGTTCTTCCAAGTTCAAGTCCTCTAAATCATCATCAAATATCCCCAAGTCCTGTGCGTCTCCATCGTTCAAAGTTTGATCCTTCTCAGCATCATCAAAAATACCCAAGTCCTCCTTATCTGCATCAAATTTGAGGTCATCTGAGCCGTCATCGAAGATGCCCAAATCCTCTGTCTCTCCATTTTCCAAGTGTAATTGCTCGCCCTCTTCATGAACACTCAAGTCTTCCATGTTTCTTTCATGCATGCTCAAGTCTTCATTTCGTTCCGAACTCGATGTGTCACTGGAGTCTTTGGGGGAACTTTCCTCGTTATCATGTCTTTTGCCCATTTCTCCTGTTTCGCATCGTTCACCTGCATTAGAACTGGTCCTCCGACCCTCTGCCTTTTGCAGCCCAGAATGAGGGTGGGTCTGTTTCTGATCGTCTTCAGTCCTGGTATCAGGATTGAAGTCCCTGGAAAGACTTTGTTTCAGGAACTCATTGCGCGTGAAAGCCAAGTTCTTGTTGGTGTCTTGAAGTCGCGAAAACAAGATCTTCTTGCTGGCCTGCAGTTTCATCAATTCTGCAGCCAAACTTTGACTTGCCTGTTCAGCACCTTTGTCACACCGCTGCAACTTCTTAATCTCATGTTGAAGCACAGCAACACGGCTGTGCAATGCTGCTTGGGATGCATTGCCCCTACCTACCTTTTGCTCCAAATTTCGTTTCTCTTGTAAGGCTTCACCAACCTGTGCCATTAACAGCTGACGTTCCCCTTCCAAGGTTCCTGCCTCTGATTGTTTCAAGCGGTTCTCTTGCAAGAGATTTTGCAAGGCCACACGTTGGGAATCACGCTGTTGCCGACCAATTTCCACCTTCTGCTCCCAACATCGTTGATTCTGCTCCTCTTCCTGATGTTGCAAGCGGAGAATCCTCAGCTCCTCTTCCAAGCTTTTCAATTCCACCTTCAATCGGCTTCCTTCCTCCACTGACTTGTAAGCACGCTGTCGTAGGCCTTGCAATTCCTTTATCAAAAGACTACTCTCTTGTTGCAACTCCTTCCGCTGGTGCTTGTCTTTCATCAAATGCTCCAGCAAGGTAGACTTTTCCACCTTCATCTGGTCCAGCTGTGTCTGCAAATGCAGGTTCTCATCACGAACAGACGCGAGCTTCCGCTCAACATCCAGCTTCTCCTGCTGCACCAGCTCCAGGCGATGTTCCAGATCTCCCTTCTCCTTCAGAGCAGCTGGGAGTTGATTCACCGGTCTGCTCCGAACTTTGGGAGCACCAGGAGCCATAGATCCAATGGATCCAACGGGTGCCATGGTACATTGATGTGCTGAATAAAGTCTTAGTATGGGATAGTCCTTGGCTAAGGCTAGAGTTGGCCGCAGTATATCAAAGAGAATGCATTTGAGACCAAAGACTGGACTGATGCCTTTTGCGCGGTACACGGCCAAGTCGAAATGTCCTTTGAATTCATTAATATGAATAAGAAAAATAGGAACCAGTGAACTAATGGATTTTCAAAATGGTTCTGTCGCATGCTGAAACGCTTTTGACACATCTTCGAGATCCAGCTCAAATCCTGGGAGCCTCAATGGCAAATGGCTAGAACTTCAAACTGCAAGAAGGCTTCCAACATTCATACATCATACACTTACCTAGTCCATTCGTCAGGGTCCTGGCAGACTGGCCATCCATCATCTCCACCTGCAAAGCATTGGACGAGAAGGGTACGCGGCTACATGCAGTCCAAAGCTTGGAGTACTAAATCTACAAGAATTTGACCGATACTTGCCATCTCCTCCAAAAAACTTGCCGCTGTCTTTCATGACTTCAACCCTCTTCCTTGAATGCCAACAGCGCCATTGAAGTTGGCCCTAACCATATACGACGTATACGATCTCCTCCCCCCATCCTTGCCTGAACGGTGAAGACTTCCTGAAAGAATTAGCAAATGATAGCACATGACTTGTGATGGACCCCCTTGACTACCTTCCGGCTAAGTCTCTTAGTAGGGGATTCCCTTTTCCGGGGAAAAAATCCACTGTTCATTTGTATGGCAACATCCCAAAAACACGACATGACAAAACTGGTGCAACCAAGGCTCCCAAGGGCTCCCAGTCACTGGGACACCACTAATGGTGCCAGTTTGATGGTCCAAAGTCAACCTCACAATGGTGCTACGCAAATTCTGCCATATCTTTGAATGTTTATGGAAATCAATCAAATGTCCTGTCCACTTCCCGCACTAAGTCAGGAACCCTTCAGGCAAGCGGCTCAGGACGCTAAATCGCCTCATCCACACGACGTTGGCACAACTCGCCAAAAATCATGAGAAAAAAGATCGTAGTCATGTGTTGTTTAAGCCCTAAGCCTCAATGTCTGCATCTTTTGTGAAGGGATTGGACAGCTTCATCTGCCCAAAAAACTGGCCTGGTGGTACTGGATGGACCAAAAAGAGCTGGACGGATCTCAGTGTGCTGTCCAGTTGTCAAGGTGACTCTGGAAGGGGTGTACCTCGGTGACCAGTCATGAAATGGACGTCCTAATGCAACCTTCCCAACTCTTCTTGAATCTAGCTCCCAACTACATCTCATCTTACTCGACCCTGAAAAGCAAGAAAAATTGGTCTGGGCTGTCCGGCGTAAACACCACGGACTTCACGCTGCTGGTGCCATTATTGGGCACTGCCTATGGGTGAATGGCCAAACCCAAATGGACCAAGACAGTCAGTTGTGAGATAATGCGCCCATACCCGTGGACCATGCATAGACGTCCCAAGGTTTTGTTGCTACTTTTAGCTTCCGACAGCGGTGGGACACCACCTACAGTAACCAACACAACGAACCCCTTCGGTTCCGAACCTCCTCAGTCAAAGGCTTTTTCCCCCTGACGACCTGGGGCCTCAAATCACAAGCAAGGGTTTAGTAAATAGCATCACAGCCCTTGAATATTGCACAAATGTCTACTTAAGCTCTCCAAGGTACAAAATCTACGCAAACTACACACTGTTCAGAACTCGAAAAGTTGCATATTTGGAAGACAAAATGAACCTCTACTATCACCAACCAGGCAAAGCAAACACAAATCTCCGAGGCATCTAAAGCACTTGTGTAGCAGAACCAGAACATTGCCCAGCCCATTCACAGCCTTTGCGGAACTTCTGGAACAGCATCTTCCTGAAAAGCCGACAAGGTCAGATGTCGGGTCCAGCGGCGTCGGACATTGGAAGCGGGGCTCCGAAAGCCACATCTATCACATTGCCACCACTTTCGCAGATTCCGCAAGTCCCTCAACGCAACTTGAGATGAAGGACAGGCACACCTTGTGAGCAAAGCCTCGCATCAGCTTGCGCTTCTCACGTTGCTGCTTCTTCCAGGCCTCTCGACCTTGGAACTATAGGCACAGCCGCACCATTTGTTCTAATGACGTTGAAGATGATATGATCTCAGATCTGCATTCTGCTGCAGACAGGAATCCAGAAAAGCTTTCTGCAAAGAAGACTGTGACAACCCAATCCACGAGATAGTGGCAGCTTTTTCATCTTGGCCCCCAAGCGTTGCTGAAGTTTCGACTGATGCGTCATGTGACAGAACCTAAGGTGCAACTCCTGTTGACCAAGTCTGCTCCCATCATCACTTCATAGCATAAGATGTCATCGATACCAGATGCTGCATAGTTTAATGGCTACTGGTGAGAAGTCTGTGGATTCTGAAGTTTCCTGTACTGGGCTGCCACACTTGCAATCGGCCGCACG
Organism: Breviolum minutum Mf 1.05b.01; assembly: GCA_000507305.1. Classification (NCBI taxonomy): domain Eukaryota; class Dinophyceae; order Suessiales; family Symbiodiniaceae; genus Breviolum; species Breviolum minutum. The sequence goes on from DF240596.1 coordinate 37,554, forward strand.
ATTACAGCCACGCCGAGTAAAGCAATAGAAGGTACATGGAGTGCCTTGGGCTGTGTGGGACCCTTGTCACGAAGGGGCTTCAGAAACTAAACAGAACCCTTCACTCAGCTGTTCTGGGCACTTTCCGGTAGCAGGTGCCTCATATGAAGCTTTCACATTTTGCATCTTCTCTGCGCCAAGGTGCAGCCGTCCGGATGCCCAACGCTACCCATGGATTCCTTGGGCCCCTCTCGTGCCAGTGTCGCATAGCCGGGGCCCGCCTCGCCAATGCATTTGGAAGCACATCAAAACGTAAAGATCTGTGAATTTATATTGAGTACTGGAGTACTAAGACATGTGTATTAATCTGTATTTATATACCATCATATAAATACTGTATGCGGATATGATATATGATTGAAATCAAAATGCGTTTACTAGTTTCATAGTTTCATTCCATTTCGCTTGAGCAAGAATCCAAGTACATTTATATACTGCAATATCAAATGCAGATCACCAACCATTGAATTTTTGACGACGTTGCTGTCTTAATGGGATTGCATGATATTTCCATTATATACTTAACTCATGTTCAGATTTTTAGGAGGAAGCAGCCTCATGGATGAAGAGGAGGGCACAGCCAGTCACTTTTGAAACACCAAGCAAAAGGCAGAAGCTCCACTATGCTGGTGCCCAATCAGGCCAACGCACCTCTTCATCAGAAGATTCCATGAGTTCCATTTCCTCTTCTTCTTTCGCCATGACTGTACGACAAGAGATTCAGAGAGCCGGGGAGACCTTCTGCAAGGAGGACGGTACGCAGGAAGCCAAGCTGTGACCAGGTAGCTTTCTACAACAGTCTATTGGTCTATGATCGGTGACTGTGTGGACCTGTCGACGTTCAACCCTTGCAGGCTTTTTTTCCACTCAGTCTGGCTCCCTGCGTCTTTCCTCCGCAGTTGGCTACAGCAAGACACTTGCTCTTGCCGCCTTCCTCTCTTGAGCCACGACGTGCCAAGCGCAAATGCTGCCACACATCCCTCCAGAAAGGCAGCTCCAAATTTTTGGGAATTCACCAGTCAACAAACTATTTACATCTATTTACAGTATCTCACTTGGTTTATGATATTGTGCAAGAAATGAAAGAAGGCAGGGTATTCCAATCTTCCCTCGGTCATGGGTAGTTTCTCACAGGTCATCACAACTGCATAACTTCCCTCAGGGCACTGATCCACCAAAGCCAACCTGGCGTCCTTGGTCTTTGCACCTGGTGTCAATGACAACAGCCAAGCCTCAGGGTATCACAGTCAGACATGCCCACTGGTTGGTTGGCTCAAAGGGCGGGATCATGATCACCACCATCATCATCATGATGATCCAGTGGTAGTTATTGCCATTTCACAAACACTTGAAGCTGTTGTTCTTCGGAAAGTCTTGGAACAAATCCTAATCACCCGAATCCATGCATTACAGCGAACTCCCTCAAGGGTTGGTCAAGTAGGCATGCCGCTCATGATGAAAGAATCCTAAGATAAGTCCACACTGAGAAAGGCACAACCAAGGCATCCTGGGAGAAATGCCGTCACCCAGGGGAAGCATGTATGGAAGGGTAAACGACCGACCTGCAGCCTGCACTTTGTTTGGAAAGTTTCATGTGTTGCGTAGTGTCCATGCAGTTCGGATGCTTTGAGAATGTCATTATCGAAATCGAGAAAGGACATCACAATCCCTATCTGCTTGGGTGCACCTGGGCATCTTGCCCCAAGTGACCCTTCCCAATCCTCTTCCATGTGGACCGGCAGCTGACTTCTCACCTCCGAATTCAAAATTCACAGCTTCAACTCAGCACCTCGGCTGTTCATCGCTCTGCCCATCAGGATGTGCCCTCGCCTCGTCCAATTGTTGAGGTGTGAAGACCAAGCCAGCTTTCACGGCAGCGACCTGTGCAAAGTGTCGAAGCCATAAGCATTCATCATTATGTTTTTGAGTCCAAACACCCCGCTGCATTACTGTCCTTTCTAGATAGAGAAACAACTTTACAGAACAAGTGTCCAAAACATGCAAACATTGCGAACTATCAAGTCATCCAAGCGATCTGACAACGGCACCTGCCACTCGCCAATCATGGCCTCGATGCCAGAGACGTTGCTCTGAACATACAGCCTCGAAAAGGCTGCTGTGACACAGCAATGTGAGCAAAACTTCACAAGTAGCGCTTTCTGCAATGCGTCTTCACTCTTTTACTATCTTTTACTCCTAATCCTGCGAAGACACAAAAGAAGGTTTTTGCAAAATATCTGGCGCTGCATCATTCGCGATACCTGAAGCTATCTAAAGCCACCACGATGACGGACACTCCCAAGCCGAGGATTCCACTTGGACGCAGCCAAGTCATGATCTAAGAGGCTGAAAAAGTCCTCGCGCATCGAAGCTGCAGTATCCACCAACTCAGCGTATCAAGACTTGACGTCACTACACCTCGGTCTGGTCAAGAAATGACCCTTAAACAAATGCAAATAACGTATGATAATGTCGATAATGCCCGCAAACTTGCCCTAAACTATAGATATTTCATTCCCACTATCTAATTTACGACCCCGATCAAATTGCACTGGCTAACTGTAGTCTTTGGCATGGTGAGTTTGTTGCATTGCCCAGCTCTTGCCCGCTCCTGTTGTGGCCCAACTATCCTGGGATGCCCCATGGCTGAGCCGGAACTGGCGGCCTAGGTGTTTTTTGAAGAAACGTTTCATGGATCAAATCCACAATTTTGAATCAATTTGTGCGAAGGAACACCAATGGAATTCGAATGCTACCAGGCTTGAAAACGCACTACAAGCTTTGGGAAGCGTGTGCTCTTTGGTTCTTTGTCTCTTTTGCGGTTGCTGTCCGCCCTGCGAGTCAATAAGCATCCCGCGACCACGGAAGAGGAGGAAGAAGCCGCTTGACTTTCGAGGATTTCCTGAGGTTGACAGTGGTTATGCAACAATATAAAAACCTGCAATTGTAGTTTCTTTGCAACTTACCCTCCAGTAACCATAGCAACATACTTTTTACAGTATTCGAACATCTATACATTGTGGATTTTCCATTGCTATCTTAAATCATTGGAGGTATGCCATCTTTGCAATCAAAGGAAACCAACCCAAGGCCGCCACTTGCTGGACTGGCCCATCTGAGCACAGGAGGGAAAGAGAGGTAGGTGACAAACTGGGGATGAAATAAATTGCACGGATTTGGCAGGTACCTGTGCCTTGCCTAGAACTGAGATTTATCAAATACATTGGTACTCGTGCATGCTTTCCTCAATTGACAATCATGGCAAATATCTTCTTCAACAGCATGCTTTTGTTTGATTTCCAAAAGGGTGGAAATATGAAAGAAGCCACAAAGAGCATCTTGGTATCTTTTCATCGTCTGATTGGTACAGCCACATGAACTTCCTGAAGCATTATCCAAAATATCTTGGCCCCCTGGGTAAATGAATGCATGGTCCCCTTCTCGCACCACAATTTGTTTTGCTACTGAAACCACTTCTCCAACAGAGTTGGTTCATGCAACGTGAACCAGGAATCCCCACACTCATCTCCGCTGGAGTTGTCTGGCTCATCCTGCCGAAGGAGACATGAAATCGCTGTTTAACGCAGACCACTGGTTCAAAACTCCTGAGGTTAGTCGATTAGTCCAAAAGAAAAAGAGATTACCACATCCAACCTGCACTTCTGGTAATGTCATCTAAAGTCTGTCCACCTTCATCGGACAGCAAAACCTTCGATTTTCAGATGCAACCCTGTCTGTCTACCAGGTGCCGCTATGAATAGTCCTTTCCACACAGTGCACTAACCTTGCTGAGGTTGTGTTTCAACTCCTGGCGGACTCGAGTGAATTTAACAGCTTGTGAAGTGGTATCTTACATGTTTGAGCTGCAAACAGGTCCCCTTATGATGCGACACATTCACCTGATGAGGTAGGCAGTCGAAAACAGACACCGACTTCACCTCAGAGTCTCCTTGTAAGAAATGTAAGGCTCATCCGCCCGGCTGTTCTGTGTCACAGCTGCTAGTAGTTTCCCGAACCTTGGAACCAAAATGGCACCCAAAACCCCATCGTCATCGTCGAATCACTTGGTTTGTCAGAAATGGCTGCCATTCAGCCAAGCGGCCGCATTGCCCCACAAGGAGAACGGCAACCCAGTCACCCCCAATTCGGCTGGTCCCTTTGTGTCCGCGGCGCAATCTCCAGCCAGCACCCCCCCAGGTCAAGGGATCGGGATGCTGATGGAGTGCGGCACACCGGACGGGCCAGCACAACCAAAACTCTAAGCTGTAAACCAAAAAAGCAACGAGGGAGATTCACCACGAAAAACAAAAGCACTGAGATGAATTATTGTAAGTCAATCCTCCCTAAGAGAATCTGCATGATTTTGCAAGCGGTCAGAACAGGCATGTCCTAGCAGACTGTTCCAATCCTTCAATATATCTGTCCAAAGCTCCCAAGCCCCTGAGCCCCAGCCATTGCAAAACAAGGCAAGGATGGCGGTGAAATAACGGTGTTGTTGATCAGCTTCCAGTGCTGTGCGTGTGAGCCCCATCTTGAAGACCTCAGGGATCACCCACCACCAGACCAGAAATCCATGCCCTGAAAAAGTCACCATCCAACAAGGAAACAACTTAGCAACTCTCTTCCTGTGCTGGTGGTTTGAAAATGACAAAGACATCGCCTGCAAGCGGAACATCTTGTCCTCCACCATGCCACTCATGATAAGGCGGTAAACTCGAACCTCTGCACGACACAAGCAGAGAGTTGCTGGCGATCAAGGCATTGGCAAACACAGAATTCCTCAATTTTATATCTTTACAATTTGCAGAGACCAATAATGAACGGTTCCCAATATCATCCCATATGAAACATCACGAGACAAATCGACCAGTTTCGGCTGTGAAGTTGCCTCCTTGGTTTGCCCGATGCGGTACGCTCGGTCGACAGCCTCCACAAATGGTGAGTGACGGGTTGTGGTATTCCGATTGGAGATAACACCAGCAATGGCATTTAATGTATCACAAGTCCATTTCACTTGCTTTGGCAATATTGCGATTTTGCATGTGATTTAAAAAACCTCCGGTTCTCATGAAGCCACATGGCTTCTGGACTCTTGAATCAAGTAAGTGATGCACCTGAGCATCCGTAGCGGGATTCCAAGCCTCACTGACAGAGACTGCAAAGTTAGAAAGGAAGCACCAACTTTCCTACCTTTCCTATAGGCTGACAGCTCTTGAAGCCGAGCACTTAGGTACCCAAACGGGATCCACTAGGACAACCCTGTCTGCTGCTGTGAGGTTCAGCCCCACTCCACCCACAGCGGTGGTGAGCAGCATACACCTTAGGTCGGCCAATCAGATGTCCAGAATCAAGTCATTGGAGCTTATAGAACAAAATCCGCCCGCACCGTAGGTGCAAAAGGGCGTGTCTTTCCCGAGGCACTAACAGGGGGGGGGCCACTTATTTTGCAGGTAAAATGCATGGTACGTTCATAAAACACCGTAATTTACAGCATTTTTGGGCCCAGACAGGCTCCCCCAATTTTAGGGGTTAGAACTCTGCAGCAAGGATTGTGACAAATAAAATGTCAAATTTAGGTGCAGTTTAGCTATTTTTGGCGATTTAACGCCTTCTTGAGTCCGGATGAGCGGTGGCAAAAATGCAGCAAAAAATGCTTGATTTTTTACTTGACGAGCACGAGCTGAAAAAATGCGAAAAGTTGTTCCAAAACATCGTTTTTTTTGCATGTTGTCTTGTCAAAACACTGTAAATACCACTGTTTTTGGGTGGTTTGCTTTGAAAACTGGAAGTGAAAACATGAAAAAAACAGTGCTATTCGCGGTACATTTAAAGCGCCTTGTTGAAAAAACATAGCAAAACACAGTGTTTTCTACGTGTTCGCTAAAAAACAGTGTAAATAGCGATGTTTTTGGACGATTTTCGTCCTTGACGCTGCAAACCGTCGTAAATACCAGTGTTTTTTCTTTTACAAGCAAAAAAATCGTGCAAAATACAGTGTTTTTGGACGTGTTTGACCTAAAATATTTGACCAGGAACCACAACAACAACAACAACAACAACAACAACAACAACAACAACAACAACAACAACAACAACAACAACAACAACAACAACAACGACAACAACAAGAACGACAACAACAAGAACAAGAAGAACATATGACACCTTGTAAGCTTGGTGCGGGCGGACCCTGCCGCGGAGCAGCGTGAATAATCACCAATCTCTTTGTCAACTTCAAACAATTTGTTTCAACCATATGCGTTGAAAAAAGGGTCAGATATGTTTCTAATCTACAGCCTTGCCAGTGCTGCAAAAATTCATAAAGCACGCCGCGAGACTGAAATCGTTCAGGTTGGCTATTGAACTTGGCCACCTCGGTAGGCAATTATTCCATGATCTGACAGGCTCAAGTGACTCAAGTAGCTTCACAAGTTTCATCCTGTCTTTTGGTTTTCTTCTGTGTTTTGTCTCTGGTTTTCACAAACAAAACGAAAAAACAACTAAGATGAACTTCAGATGAACTGTCTTTGGACTAAGATTTCGTCCTCTGAGTCCTGAGACCATGGCCTTTTCAGCGCGCGCCTGTGTCTCTGTCAAGCCATCGATCCGCAAACATCGGAGACCTCGAAGCGAACTGTCACTGCAAAACCCTGAGGTTGGCAAGTTCGACATCATGCAATATGTTTTTTTTCAACAGCCACTTTATGTCAATTGAAACAACAAACCCAACACAAAAATGACTGGTGGCACAGTATCCACCAAGGAGCCATTTGGCTTAAGGCAACAGATCTGCACCAAGTCCAACATCTTGACCTCATCCCGAAGCCCAGTGGCCAGGTTGGACACAGTCAAATCGAAGGATGCGAAACAGCATCTCTTGAGAGCGCAGCACTCTGCGAGAAGACCAGGGTGCGATGACCTACAAGCTGCTAGTAGTCATGTGTTTTCTGTTTGTATGAGCTGATCTAGAGCCTATCAATGTTGAGATCATGAAAGAAGCTGTTTGTTTATGTGTATGGAAATGGCACAAAACCGCAGCACTGCCTCCAACCTTTTTTATGGAACTGCCAACAACGAGTCTTGTTTCAACGACTCATGGCAGCACTGCTCCGCAGTGCTTGAAGGTTAACCTTCCTTCCCCTAAGATATGAACAACAGCCTGCCCCTGGCCGCATCAGAAGAACTGCTTGTCGAACTTCTGGCACCCCAGCATTTCATTTCACTTCATGTCACTCCTTTTTTCCATAGTCTCATCAGCTTCTGACTTCTGGACGGTGTGCTTTTGGGCACGGCGCTGCCTCTTGAACTCTGCAATGCTCAATGGCTTCTTGACGTTGGAAGAAATGGTTCCCACTTGCAGCAAGGCTGCCGTATCCAGCACACGATATGTCGCTCCATCCATCTCAAAGGTGGGATTGCCATCCGCGCCATCTTGGATTGTCAACTTGAGCATCTCTGTTTCAGATCCCTTGGTTGGGTCAGGTCCAATCTTGGAGGTTCCTTCTTTTGGAATCTCTGCCTTTCCAGCTTTTCCTCTCTCGCATGGCTCAAGGCTCGGAATTTTTGTTTCCTTCACTGGATCCGTCTCTGCGAACAACTCTCGCTTTGGACGCGACACCTTTCCAGGAGTCTCATCCAGAAAGCATGTGGAGCTTCGCCTTGGTCGTGCAGGAGTCTGATCCATCCCTTTTCAATGCAAGTTTGACACATCCGCGGCGCCCAAAGTGGAGCTAGAGCCAAATTGCAGTGCTGGACTCCATCAAAAGTCAACCAAAACCCTGCTTCAAACGTCCTTCAATTCACAACACAACACACTCGTTAAGTGCAAACGAATGGAAGGATGCCAAGTGGCATCCCATGTACCCTCGCCCCTCGCCTTTGGCAGCCAAGTCCGGTAAGAGCTTCGAGAGGCATCGCAGCTTGGCACTTTGCCGTAGCACATCCTGCCGTGAACAAAAAACCGGGAAGCTTCGAGGATCTTTTGAGTTGGCATCTGTTTGGCGTCCCAAATCACAAAAGTCAAAAGTCAAAAAGTGGGTTCAAATTGCGCTCCTACGTATTCCTACTGTAGATTAGATTATATATGTACGTAAATATAAGATGGTATTGAAATGTACGTGACTCAAATATAACTATGATTGCCAGAGCACACAGTATTCTCAATGCAATGCTTGCACGCAAACCAAGCAGCATTCCCCAGCCCGTCCTGGCAGTTCCGAGACCTCAGAAAGTCAGAAGATATATCTGATAGAAGGGGTCTAAAGAGTCTAAAGTCTAAAGATTTTGGACGTGTCTTGGTATACCGCATAGCTTCAGTAGAGCCTTGTAGTATTGGACCCCGGCAGCTTGCTCAGCATCTCCTCAACGTCTGGCGATGGAGGATCAGCACCATCCTCACAGAACAGGCGGAATGTCGAGACATGAAAAGATGACGTCCTTCACTTTCCGTGGACCATAGCCCCTGGGTGCCAAACCTCTCCAGCCTCTGCTGCTTCTGCATCCACCGAGGCAACTGCTGCCTTCAAACGTTAATTGATCAGCTTGCATGGTTTTAACTTTTCACATATTTTTATGGACACGTCATGGAAGTTCCACAATTTGTTGATGACATCAAAAATCAATTCCCCTACTAATTCTATCTAATTCTATATATCAAATTGCTGGAGTTCCCTGACTGAGTAACCATCTCAGGCCAGCACCATGGCCTCATCCTGGTGGCACACATGGCCGTCAAAGAGCCACGTGGCACAAAAACACCGCTGATTCGCTATCTTTCACAGGACTTGACACGATTCGTACTCAATACCACAGGTCCTGCTCAGCCTCCGAAACCTCTTTTTCTGCCTTCAGGGCGCGGCAAGGAGCTCAGAAGATCTTTTTGCTATTCTTAATTTACTTTCATCTCGGTCTGACTGGGGCTGAGGAGGGCCATCAACATGTCACTCTCGGTGAATCCTACATACTTGAAGGCTTGGAATGGAATTTTAACGTTGGGAATGTGAACAACCCACCCCACCTCTGTACTGGTCGTACCAGTCTCCTGAACCTGGCCCGCAAGAAAAACATGACTAGGCCTAGGCGCTGTTACAACCTGCAGGTCTGGGACAGCTGGGAGGAAAAAACATTCCAAATGCATTCAAAAAGATTGTTAATAAGATTGACCATGGTCCATTTGCAATGACACTGTTTGATCGAATTTGAGGTCGAAAATCTTGAACGTTGGAAGATTCGAATGCCATCAGGAAGCTTGAAACATGTACAGTATCTTCGATCAGCCTTCTGAATTCGCAGGAAGACAGGAAGAAAAGCGAAGCTGCTTTTAAGATATCACTCGTTGATCTACTGAAACCCACGAGGCTCCGAATGTCCACCTCCTTGAGGAAGTCTGCCCAATCCTTCACTTTTGGCATCTGCCTCGAGATCTTCCAATAAGAAGGCTGGTAAGCCTGGTCTAGAGGGCCTTTTTGTAACAGTCATTGTCATCTCAAGCACACAAAAGGTATCAAAACATGGTAATGAACAGCCCTGGCATTTGTAAGTGAACATTCCAAGCTACTGGTGCGTCCAAGGCAAACAATTTGAGTCTTGAGGAACTGACAACAACAGCAGCGGGTGATTGCAAAGGCGCTTGAGAAGACCAATGGCACGAAAGACCTCGGCAAACTCAAATCCTACCATTTTCACTGAGGTGTCAAGTCGGAAAGGCGGCAAGTTGGCAAGCAGCTTGGATATTCCAAATGCCAATTAAACTAAATGCCAATTAAACTTCGGAAGAATACGTCTAACGAAGTGTCCATCCAGGTTCCACCATGCTAGGCACCTCAATGCCCAGCTTGGACTTGTTGCACGCCTCGCGGATCACCTCACTCTGCTCCAGAACCTTGCAAAAGCACTGCGAATTCATCGGAGGTGATGTCAGTGAGCCCCCCACCATTGCTTTCTGTAATATCATGTTAAGTTTCGAATCTCTGCAATGAGTACCTCCTCCTCGTGACTCTCTGAAACAAGAAGACAGGGAATCACTTCGCAACCCACACAGAGAACATAGAGCCGTGGCTCAGCGACCTGCCTTCTTGTACATTGCCTCTTGCTCTTCGCTGGGGTAAAGCCAAACCTGGTAACCCAGCAAACTGAAAAAACTATGTACCGTATCTGAAGTTGTGCATCCTCGTAGAATAGCAGTAGATCAAACAAAACAGCAAAAATACGCTGTGATGCCTTGAGCACCCTTCACATGGCATGTTGTACTTTATTGATGCCAAGTCTACCCCTTGATTGGGCTTTTCTTAAGTGCCGGGAATGTGTTGAGAATGGCTCTGATACGATCAGATCAAGATGGCCTTGATCTACAATACTTTGATCATGGCTGCACTGTGCTGCACTTGGCTTCCTCACTATAGTCTCTTTTTTGCTCGGCAGTTTTTTCACCACCTCAGTTGCCAACAGCTTCAAGGCTCCATTTCCCACTTTCAACCTCCTTGAGTTGATGCTGTCACCAACCCAAAGAAGCAACTCCTCAAGATGGGCTTCACTGGTTTCAACTGGGCACCCACGCTCCTTCGACATCTGGCGTGGAATCCTGGGCCAGCGTGGCCATCAATATTCATCAAAAGCAAAGATCTGGGACTGCCCTTACTGAATATATCTGAATATACTGTACACTGTATACTGTAGATACTCAATTTAAAATCTCGGGCTGCAACTTTTGATTGAAAGTGACAAATCTAGGGTACCCAAAACAATGTCAGTGGCCCGTCTGATCTGTGCAGTGCACAGAACAAGCCTCCATCTCAGCATCCTCTCCAGAACCTTCAGTTTCACCTCGCAAATGCAAAGGTAGCCCATGAAAAGTGACTACAATGGAGGTGTAAACGAGCTTCAGCAGACTGCCTCTTTTCGGTGATTGTAAAAGCCACCTTTTAGCAGTAGTAGTAGCTCAGTAGTAGCTTCCCCCAAAAAACAGTCCTCAAAATTCCTAAGAGAGCATAGATTCAAACTATCCATCCAAGCGCAAATTCATTTATATGTCAAAACTACGAACACTTCAAGAGTCCAAAGAGTCTGAGCTTGTGAGATTTCCAATGTGAGAATTTCGATACTGCAAGTGCAGCTTCAATCTTCTGATATTGCAAAATATAATATGCAGTTGCTAGAACGTGCCTGTTTTTGCTACTCTATGCACAAGCCAAAAGCTGTTGTTGTTTCTTTCATGACAGAAAGAATGTGACTGAAAAGGCAGCCCCATATTGGGTAATTGCGGTATAACTTGACAGTATGTCAAAAGGTCTTCCAACCATGATGCTAGAAGTCACATCAATGCTTTCTACGGCTGCATGGAATGAAGTCGAGTAGGTTGCAGCAAGTGTACAACAGAAGTCCAATTTTCCTCAACTTTTGCTATTACACCAGAGGAGCTCAATTTGTAAGTACTCAATCACGCTTCATTGCAAGGCATATCCGTCCAAGCCCTGTCTTAGCTGAACTGAGGAGAATCTCCTAAGCAGTCTCAGTAGCCTGACTGGGCACCCCAGCCATCTCCCATAATACCAGCACTGGTCTTTGTCCGTCGAAGGAGGTGTGGATTGATGAGGTTCTTAGTAGACAGCTACAGCAAGACCAATTTGGCCTGCTTTCAACCTCTTTGACTCTCTTTCAATTTGTTTCAAGCTTCGGTTTTTCTCCGAAGCTACAAAGAAATCAAAACTCACCAAGGGACTCTGAGCTGCTCTGCAAGGTGCTTCTTGAGCTCCACGGCCCAAACCTGTCAGGGGAACCATCCGTAACTACAAAAAGGATACAAAAGTTGCAAAGTTACAGACAAACTTTTGGAAATGTTTGAAATACCTCAGCCATAACATCCATCAATCTTGGAGAAGCTTTATACTAAACTCTGTGAGCAGCCAATCAAATGTGATATCTTTCCTACCAATGTATGGAGCAAAGCCACACCTTGGCTCCACGCACACTACCACGGTCAATGGGCTCACTGAAGGTCTTCACAAACCTAGGTTTCAAGGAACAGAGATGGTCGAGATGGTTGCAGATCAGAAATGGCTCAAGACATCTTTCCAGGTATCCCAGCGTGGCATGGTTTCCCAACAAACCAGGTTGTGCAAAGTCCATGAGAGCCCACAGGTCCTTCGCGAATTCAGAATGCCCAAGCTGCTAGGCATATGGAGACTGTATGACACTATAACACAGTTGAGATGTTGACCTAAAAGGGCTGGCAACTGGTGGTTGAAAGGCTGAGATACGCATGCCACAGGGGTGTTGAACTTCTCTGAATGATACTCTCTTTTAGCCAAGCTAGCAACCCAACATCCGAAAAATCTACCAACACCAACACCCTTTGCCCGGTCCTGCAAGGCATTTTGCACAGGGGTGCCCGTCAAGAGAATGCGACAATTGGACTTCAGTCCACGAAGACTCTTGGCCAAGAGAGAAGACATGTTCTTCATCCTCGCAGCCGGCAACGCAGATACACCAGCACCAATCCTTTGGTTGCATAGGACATGGAGGCATGCAGTCTGTGCTGCGTAGCAAAGGCAGACTATGTCACTAAAATTGATGTCCCCTACAGACTTATGCAGTTTGAATTGCAAGAGCATATATACTTTTGCCTAGCTCAAATCTTGCCAATCCTGGAACCGACAGACCCATACAGTATCCACCCTCTTTGGCAGAGCCCTGGCATACCCTAGCCATCTAGAATACATAAGTCCTTCAATCCGCAAAGTTGATTGTCATAAGATTGCCATCCTTTCTAAACCTGACTCAAACCGACTCTGCCCAATGCGCCTGTGCGCCTCATCACAAATAACAAGATCCCAAGCCCTGTCACGTTGCGGCTGCAATGACCAATTGGAATATCACCCAAGGCAAGAGCACAGCTGTCGCCTGGTGCTGCCAATCTCTGGAAGCCCTTCGCCACCCCCTGGTAGTTCTGGTTCTATCTCCTGTACCAAACAAAACCCTGCCAAACCAAACCACAAGATCCACCTTAGGCAAACATTTCCAGGAGAAAAACTCTAACCTTAGAGCTCCCAATCCCCTGTCCTCCTCCGACTCGACAGCCTCCCCTTCACCGTCGTCATCATCCAGTTTCCGGCGCTTCGAGGGCTGAGACCCTGGTGGCCTACCACGACGACGTGTAGGTTCCGGCGCATCTTCCACGCGCACCTGCTGTTGACAAGCCGGAAACGAAGCCAACGCTTGAAGTACTTTAAAGTTTCAAACGTAACAAATCCAGAGGAAAAAAAAACAGAGTTTCCAAGTGCTCTCGACTCTTTTCCCCAACCAACACCATCACAGTCCATCACAGACCCTTCCTGCAAAAGCTCTTCGCAGTTGATGCCGAGGGAATAGGAGGTGAGCAACAAACCTTCAGCTGAGTTCGGGGGACATGGGAAATGTGGGTGGTCTATGACCTAGGGTCATCGGGTCATCCAACCTTGGACACAAGACCTTCCTGTGTGGAACAACGTGACCGTATCACAATGGTTTGCGAAATGGCTCATTTGAAGCCATCCAACTTCAAGCATCATCAATCCATATCGATTCGTGACTTCCAATGATCTTTCCTATCTCACTCTTGGTTGCCTCCAAATGCACTACCCAAACTCCACTCCAACTTCACCCCAAATTGGCCTCCCATGGGTCGACGAATACCGCGCAAAGCTTTAGCTCGTTGTGTAACAGTTCCATAGTACGTGTACCTCCCCACAGCATCATTGAAGTTCGTGCCCTCCACCGACATCTGCAACAAAAAGTTGATATGTTTGATATTAGATCAATGCTGCCAACAGTTTCGGATTCAGCTGTAAATCACTTGTAAATCAAGCGTCACCATCTAGAAATCCTTTTCCGAGCAATTTCCCAGCAAGGGGGTATAGGGCACACAGGCCATCCAGGACACCAGATCTTCGCTTCTCGGCTCCACCTCAGGCAAGAAACCAATGATCTTCAAGCGTTTGATGCTCAAACGAAAGGAAGGCATGTGCGGAATTGTTGTTCAAAACTGCCTGTCTAATGCTTTTGTTGCAATTCTATAAATTGTCTATGTTTTGACATCATTCAAAAAAACAAAAACGTATTGAAAATTGAAAATCATATAAATGGCGAGGTGGCCAAACCAAAAATTACCCTGAACCCTAGACCCTAAACCCCTCTGATGTAATTTGCATAAGCGTGCAGCGTATGTATATTTCATTTGAGCTTCCAAGTACAATTTTCTATTATCATCTGATATGCTCTCCGTTTCTCCGTTTTTTTCAACCAAGGAGCTGGTCCAATAAGGTCACTGGCATCAGCAGCAAAGCATGGGTCTTCCCTGCCTTGCGGGCACCATTCAGCAAGGCACAGACCTGGATCGTCTTTCCAAGGCCCATTTCATCTGCCAGTACGCCTGGCAAGACCAGAAGTTGCTGATGTTCTGATATTCCACGAAACAATGATAGCATCCGAGAGCTGATTTCTGATCATCCATAATCTGGGAATATCCGTCCTCCATGCTGCCGGCTCAGAAGCTTCGCCATCCAGGCTACTCCCTCTCTCTGGTAGCCATACAGGCGGTCAAACACGTCGTTGGGCAAGGTGAAGGGGTTGCCCTGCAAATGACAGGTGCTGTGGCAACCAACCTTCTCAACCACCAACCTGAAAGCCATCTTTCCTGCCTCCAAGCCCTGCAACTCCATGCCGTCAGGACGATCTTCGCTGGGGCACCAACGAGTATCTCCCTCAGCCTTGGAAGATTTCTGATGGATGGAGACATTTTGCCAGTATCTCATGATTCTCAAGCTTCAAAGAGCACCATGAACAGAAATCTTTGGACAATTTCAGGGATTTGTATATCTTCGTGGAAAAGAGAGAGATGGAAGACTCATCATCTGTCTAGGGTCAACAGGAAATCCTTCAATGTTTCAGTCCACATTCGAGATGCAGCCTAGACTTTGGGCAACCATGCAGGAGCACGTCCAGGTGTTGGGGTCCCTTCAACTCGCAAGGCCTTGGCTGGACTTCGGATTGACAGGGCAAGACTCTGACAAATCTCGCCATTTCCGATCTCTTGAAATCACCCAAAGATGTCCATGTGTGCCTGCAGCATCTGCTCCTGTTCTAAGATCTTCTGCTTGGCTTCGTGGGCACCCATGTAATCCTCCAAATTTCCCAAATGACATGCATAGGCTGCACATTCTTGTCCCCACACCAATGTCTCAGTCACGCTCAGCCCATCGTTTCAGTGCCCTCCTCGTCTTCCAACTTCTGCACCTTCAAGGCCTGCAGCTCTGCCAAACGTGCCTCGGCGAAAGTGCATCAGTCATCATCACCAGTCAGAGGGTTAATCTGCCACTGCAGCTGCGACACCTTGCAATCAGCTACTTTGGTCGCAACCGATCTGCGCCTGACATAGAAAACAGGACGTATTTTGAATGCATTTGCCGTTAAGACTACACGGCCTCGGGGTTGCCAAAGAGCCTGGTGTTGGACCTGGCAGATGGCAACCTGTGACAGTCCTTTCTGAACAAAGTTGTCATCTTTCAATTTCATCTTTCAAACTTTCAATACCTTTCAAATTCTTTGCCAGGCTTTTGCGTTCTTGACTCAGGATTCCAATCGCCAAAAGGTCATGCGATCCGTGGGCTTGGAATGCTTGGAAGACCCATGGCATCCATCATTTGCAAATGGAACTCATGCCCTCGTGGCCTGCATGAGATACATCTCCTTCAACCTGCCATCGCAGATATTGGGACATGAGACAAAAACATCTTAACAAACCGGGATCTTTGCATCCGCTGAAGGTGGTAGCACAACACAACTCCAACTGCAGTGGGGTCAGAAGAGAGAAGTGAGAAATGCTGTAAACGTGTATATAAGTGAATTAAGTGAGGCAGCGACGTCACATCTACCACTTTGATCATCCAGCTTCTGCAATCTGATTCGTCTCATTCCTTCCGCTACCTTTCCCAAAACGCCTGGGCCCCATCTGACAGGTCATCGTCGCAGGGTAGTGCCTGAACTGTATAGCATGGCAGAGTGAGTCTTCCATGTTGTCATCATCTGGGTTGAAGCAACTGTGCATATCAAACCTCCTCGCCATCATCTCTCAAAGGCAAGAAATGGCCTGCGGCCTGGGATCGAAGATGTAAAATCAACAAGGTGCACCTCAAGAGACTTCTACATCTCCAATACGTCTACATAGTGTTGCTGTACTTGCAGTCCAGGGCAAGGGCATCACCCTGGGCCACCTGTTTGGTTCTGCCAACCTCGATAAACAAAGCCAGCTTTTTAGTAACTTCAGTAAACAAATCAACAAAAACACAGCAAAAAAAGAGCACAAATATAAACAATATTCCATAATATTCTATATAAAAGATTGTCTGCGAATCCGCATCTAGGACTGCACCACAGACCGGACTGAGAAAGCAACTTGTCGAACATCTGACATATCGTCATCGACAGGATCCGCCTGTCACAACAAGACAAATCAAGCACGTGCATGACATGTGGTTCAAAGTAGGGAGAATGCGAACTTTCAGTGTGCTGCCCATCATTCCAGCCTGCTGCTCTTCGGGCACAACTTGTTCTACGCTGGCCACGGCTTCATTCGCAGGGGCCTGGAGTATTTCAAAGAACTATACAAACCCAGATGTCCTCAGTTCAATCGCAAAAAGGTCCCTAAATGCTGCAAGGTTGGGGATACTCCTGCTTATTTGACTTCGAATCATCACGACGAAGAGACGTTTGAGCTCTTGCCTCACTCTGAGGAGGGGCATCTGGCTGCATGCTGTCAGCCTCAAGTTGAATTGCAGAGCAGGTTCGAAACATTTCGAAACAAAATCTCCAACCTTTTGAGAACTGGTGCAAAGAACAGCAACTCAGGAAGCAACGTCTTCAACATCTGACATATCATCATCGACAGGATGCGCCTGTCACAAAACAAAGTCAAGCGCAGGCATGACATGTGTTTCAAAGTAGGGAGAATGCGAACTTTCAGTATGCTGCCCATCATTCCAGCCTGCTGCTCTTCGGGCACAACTTGTTCTACGCTGGCCACGGCTTCATTCGCAGGGGCCTGGAGTATTTCAAAGAACTATAAATACAAACCCAGATGTCCTCCCTCATTTCAATCGCAAAAAGGTCCCTAAATGCTGCAAGGTTGGGGATACTCCTGCTTATTTGACTTCGAATCATCACGACGAAGAGACGTTTGAGCTCTTGCCTCACTCTGAGGAGGGGCATCTGGCTGGATGCTGTCAGCCTCAAGTTGAATTGCAGAGCAGGTTCGAAACATTTCGAAACAAAATCTCCAACCTTTTGAGAACTGATGCAAAGAACAGCAACTCAGGAAGCAACGTCTTCAACATCTGACATATCGTCATCGACAGGATCCGCCTGTCACAACAAGACAAATCAAGCACGTGCATGACATGTGGTTCAAAGTAGGGAGAATGCGAACTTTCAGTGTGCTGCCCAT
Source organism: Breviolum minutum Mf 1.05b.01 (assembly GCA_000507305.1). Taxonomy (NCBI): domain Eukaryota; class Dinophyceae; order Suessiales; family Symbiodiniaceae; genus Breviolum; species Breviolum minutum. The sequence goes on from DF240596.1 coordinate 55,066, forward strand.
CATTCCAGCCTGCTGCTCTTCGGGCACAACTTGTTCTACGCTGGCCACGGCTTCGTTCGCAGGGGCCTGGAGTATTTCAAAGAACTATACAAACCCAGATGTCTTCCCTCATTTCAATCACCAACCAAAAAGGCCCTGGATGCTACAAAACTAGCTTCTCAATCACCACTGCATTTCAATCTTGCCTCTCCCTCACTTTGCTTCCTCTCTTCCTGGAATTAGTACCAAGCTCAAACAAACATGGTCAGGTCTACTCACCGATAAGCTCAAAAACAGAGATTGTTCAACCCCACATTGCAAAAAAACCAAAAAAGGAAAACTGACAGCTGACAACGTTCTGCTGCAAGCTGATGGGTGATGAGCTCCTGTGTGTATGCGGCCGTCAAGGCAGCTTGGAGTTCTTGAAGCTGACGACCTTAAGGCGCAGTGCGAAAAAGAAATGAGCATTCAAAACAGGCAAAAAAAAACTCCGCTCCACGTAGGAGACCCAGCTCTTTGGTGTAGGAGATGCATCTTGGGAGACCTCCGAATCTCGACGGCGAGGGCTAAAAATCTTCCCCAGTTGCTGCATCATGGCGTCACCTGCCATCCAAAGTGCCCTTGATACACACTGTGAATGACGATCCAGTCTACTAGCGATTACTTGTGTTAGTAGTAGCCTCTGGAATCCGCATCAGATTTGATGGTTACCAGTAGAGCCGCACGAGGCGGTGGCGGAAGTTTCAAGAATAGGAAACGTATAGGAGAGATTGGTTGTTGTGAATCACGGATGACAAAGCGAAAACACTGATGGATCTGACTAACTGCCGAACTGTCTAACTGATTAACTGATTAACTGACTAACTGACTAACTGGCTAGTTAGTTAGTTAGTTAGTTAGTTAGTTAGTTAATTAGTTAGTTAGTTACTTAGTTAGTTAGTTAGTTAGTTAGTTACTTAGTTAGTTAGTTAGTCAGTTAGTTAGTTAGTTAGTTAGCTGGCTAATGAGTTAGTTAGTCAGCTAGTTAGTTAGTTAGTTATTTAGTTTGCTAGTTAGTTTGTTAGTTAGTTCGTTTGCTAGTTAGTTTGTTAGTTAGTTAGTTTGTTTGTTAGTTAGTTTGTTTGTTAGTTAGTTAGTTAGTCAGGTAGTTAGTTAGTTATTTAGTTTGCTAGTTAGTTAGTTAGTTAGTTAGTTAGCTAATGAGTTAGTTAGTTAGTTAGTTAGCTAGTTAGTTAGTTAGTTAGCTAGTTAGTTAGTTAGTTAGCTAGCTAAGTTAGCTGGCTAATGAGTTAGTTAGTCAGCTAGTCAGTTAGTTAGTTATTTAGTTAGCTAGTTAGTTAGTTAGTTATTTAGTTAGCTAGTTAGTTAGTTAGTTAGTCAGATGGCTAATGAGTTAGTTAGTTAGTTAGTTAGTTTGTTAGTTAGCTAGTTAGTTAGTTAGTTAGTTGATCAGATGGTTAGTTAGTTAGTTAGTTAGTTAATCAGTTAGTTAGTTAGTTAGTTAGTTAGTTAGTTAGTTAGTTAGTTAGTTAGTTGATCAGATGGTTAGTTAGTTAGTTAGTTAGTTAGTTAGTTAGTTAGGTAGTTAGTTAGTGAGTTAGTTAGTTACCTTTTTAGTTAGTTACTTAGTTAGTTAGGTAGTTAGTTAGTTAGTTAGTTAGTTACTTAGATAGTTAGTTCGTTAGCGAGTCAGTTAGAAACCTTTCAAAATGGTGCAAAAAGCAGGTGTTTTGCACATTTTGACTTACGAATGTGCTTGGCGCCACAGCGGCGTGCCATTTTTCGACATCTGACCTTCAAAAAGTGGCCCGGACCCGTCAGTTTTTTACGATTTTGACCTGAAAATGTGCTTCTCGCCACAGCGGCGCGCCATTTTTCCGGATCGCGACTTGCAAAATGGCTCCGGCGCTGAGGTGTTTTGTACATTTTGACGCACAAATGTGCTTGGCGCCACAGCGGCGCGCCATTTTTCCGGATCGCGACTTGCAAAATGGCTCCGGCGCTGAGGTGTTTTGTACATTTTGACGCACAAATGTGCTTGGCGCCACAGCGGCGCGCCATTTTTCCTGATCGCGACTTGCAAAATGGCTCCGGCGCTGAGGTGTTTTGTACATTTTGACGCACAAATGTGCTTCGCGCCACAGCCGCGTGCCATTTTTCATAGGTCTACTCAGCAGCTACCTCCGCACCCGCCGCTTTAGCGAGGCTACTTTTCGAACATCAGGAACCACGATTCATTGAGAAAACACAGCGATTCGCGACTTCACTAACATTTTTCGCGCATTTACCTTCTTTCTAGTGACTCTACACGCGGGTTGATCTTCTTTCTGCTGACTTGACATCTCTACTCTGCTTGACACCTCTACTCTGCTTGACACCTCTGCTCTGCTTTTCAACTCTGCATATTGTCGGAAGTTAGACTTCTACACTTCCTTCGAATAGTTAATAATGTTAATACGACCTAACATGTGCGTATGCAAGATTACCATGAATAAAGCGTGCTGCTGTTGGAAAAACAAAATGTTTCCGCCTCCATGAACTGCGCAAACAAGGGGCACGGGCGGCTTTGGGACCGCAGTGGAAAAACAGCTGAGGAACAAATCCCAGAGGTGCAACTTCAAACCCGAGACAGGAGTGACGTGATTCCACACCTACGGCCAAGCCAGGTAAAGATATCTGCCCCGGGCTAACACGACTTCCCCAGTGTGTTTCGACTGTGCTGTGCATAACAAATGATCTTACAGTTTATGATTAGTTTAGACTTTAGAAAGTGCCATCGTCAAACAAGCAAAGATCTAGCTGCCCATATGAAACTTCTAACCAAGAGACTTCAATCAGCAAATACAACATGCAAATGATAATTCAAAAATACAAAAAACAAAAACTATACGACTATATTAGACAAAGCGTCGACTAAGAATGACAAGCATAATAACAATAATCATATAACAACAACAAAAACAGCCTTAAATAAAACTTCTAAAATTCCCTTCCAGGCGCGCAAACCCCAAAGACAGGGCTCTTTTTTTCCAGGTACCTCAGAGACACTGTCCTTCATCTCCATGGCCATAGGCCGGATGCCTATCTATCATACATGGAGAGGATCTCTGGCAGCTCCATCCTTTGAACGACCTGAAGGTCAGGACGCGAAAACTATGCCCTATATGAAACCTATGCCTAGCCAAATATGCCAATTAAAGTCAACAAACCGCCTCGAGAGGCAGTGCATAAACACAATGAATCGGAGCCAAGTCTGCACGCCTCCAGAGAAACTCAGGGATCAAAAGCTGCTTTTGTGTGTATCCAATATGGTAGGACTGGAAATACTTCTATAAAAGAGGTACGTTGCTGTGATTCACATCAGCTAAAGCAAACATTCTCTACCTTCGCATATTAAAATCGCGCTGACAGGGTTTTCGGACGGATGTGGTTTCTCTCACGGGTTGGAAGGATCTCACTTCGCTGTCACTTCGGCAACAAGCCTAAATTTCCTCAGGGCCTCATCAACGACAAACCAGCCAGGCCAAAGAAGGTGTGAAAGACGTCTGGCCTTCATTCAGAAAGGTGGCCGACATTGTCTGTGCTGCGGCCAATCACTCAAGTAGTGTTCCAACCCCATCACAACTCACAACCCAAATTGCTGCTCCAAGTACATCAGCATAGCATGCTTTTTCTGAGCCCAGTAGCACATCACCAGGCCGGTCAGCAATGCCACCATCCTGTAGCTATAGCTGATTGGGACTGCAACCCTGGCAAGGATGAGGGTGATCTAAGGTGACTATTCTTCACCCCCCCAGTCCTGATCCTGAGCCAGTGCGATGAAGTCTCCCTGCCCAGCACAATCCGCAAGACAAGCAAGTGAAAGCCACAACTCTCCGCGTAAACATTAGATAGCTTCGTATCTTGCTGGACAGCAAAAATCAAACAAAAACAACTCGAAGTCACCGAAGTCACCTCAGGTCACTTGAGCCTCCCCACCAACTTGTCCATATCGATCCAATGAGCTCGGTCAATGGTGACCAGGGCCGAGAGAATCCACCAGCTGTAGCACACGTCTGGCGCCTGAAAGGCGATTCGGGGATTCCCATGGATTCACCACAGTGGCTGCGAAACAATGGACTGCAATGTCGACGAAAGGTTTGCACACGAATTCAACGGATCGTGGAGTCTTGAGTGGAGAACAAATCATGATGCATAATCATTTTGCTGCAATCGCCACCTTCCTCCTCACCTTCCCTCATTGGTGCCTTTTCAGGTCGGCCATTGAAGCCACCACTGAGCGTCTGTCGCTCACAGAGCCACCAGCCCAAACGATCCATGTCCACCTGAGCATTGCTTTTTTGGCGCTGCCTTTGACCGCCACAAATCGGGCAAGTTTGTCCATACCCAATGGCCGCCAGTGGCCGCCCAAGCTTCCCACTGCATGGAGGGCATCAACCAAAGCTAAGGCCTGACAGAGGAACTCCCGAGCCATGGCTGGATTCAGAAAAGTCCAACTTGGGGGAGTTCCGTGGCGATGTGTCAGTGCCAATCCACAATCATCCTCCGGTGACTTTATTCTTTGTTCTGTTTGGTATTGATCATCATCGTTCATCATGAATTTACTGTAATTCATCATCATTGATATTTGGCAGCATCATCATCTTCGTATTCATAGTCACCGTCCTCACCCACATCCTTGTCCTTATCATCATCCTCATCATCATCATCATCATCATCATCATCGTCATCATCATCGTCATCGTCATCGTCATCGTCATCGTCATCGTCATCATCATCGTCATGGTCATCATCATCCTCAGCAGCAGCAGAAGCATGAACATGGACAGAGAAATTGAAGGCACCGTGACTAAAGTACAGGCCTGCACAGCACAAAAGACATAGGCTGCATGAGACTCTGCCATTGGCACCGGGCCAAACGAGCCCTCATAGTTCATGCAGCGCCTCGGGACAAGCAATCTTACCCCTCCCAGATCAGTGGATCCCAGTAAGGTATTCGAGGACCAAGGCTGGCAAGAATGTGCACTTTGAAGCGAGAATCTCCAAGGATGTGGCAAGATCCAATCCACACATGCATCTACATTCACCCTGTCCAGAGCATTAAGGATGGTGAGGGAAGACAGCGCACAGTACGCAAACCTCAACCAGCCCGGGCGTGTTTCAGCAAGTATAAAGGGCGCATTTCCAGGTCCGTCACAGTTCAGTGTCTCGGTATTTCCGTGCAAATTGAAATCAAAAGAGGTCAGCATGCACAGATCATCTGCCTGCTTCCTGAGGCACCAACCTCACATCCACCTAGGATGACCATCCCAACTCACAGCCTATGTAATACAAAAATCTAAACCAATCTTAGTCAACTAAAACAATCTGCAGATTCCAAGCAATGAGCTTGAAGACCAAAGGTCTTGGACTTTTCATGGAAGATGCAAATTCAAGAAATGGTTCACATGATTTGGTGCAGAGAACTCCCAATTTGCTGCATTTGAACTTCTACTCATGCACCTCGCCCCAGCGGTCGCCCGCGAAAGAGCCATCTTCTTGTTGCAAACCAGCAATGAAGGCTATGACGCCTTGCAGCCAAACCATGCCAATGTCTACCAAAGTGATGAACCCACAGCCAGAACGGAGTCACAGCCGATGGATATCCAAAGTATCTGACCATCATTATCAAACCAAACAATGCATCGCGCTTTAGACTTAGATTGGTTTCACCTAGCTGTGGTGCTGGGTGTCAAAGCTTACAGGTAATTCACTTTCAAAAGCTTTCTGCAGCATTATAATCACACATCCGGAGCTCTTCACCTTCTCGGTCAAGCTTCTCCAAGCTGTCGTAGATGCATAGCACCAACAGCGCCTTTGAACACGCGAGCACAGACAACGAAGTAAAGCATGTCAAAGTGGTGCTGACGAACAGCTTCGCAAGAACAAGAAGTGAGAAACCAGAGCGAATACCGTTATTTCGACAGCACTCATCTTGTAGCCATCAAGTTGTGTGCTTGCCCTTGTTCGCCGGGAGTAAGAATAAGCCACCCTGTTTTTGTTTGGGGACTTGTCTGAAGTAGTCTCGACAAGGTGAAAATGACTGTGTTGGGAATCCACGCATAGTGTGTGGCTGTGATATCTGCATCATGGCCAACATTGGGCCCAAAGCCACCAGGAGTCTTCGTGTCCCGACACCTCATTGAACGTCCACCAGACGTTAGAAGAACAAGAAAGCAAATACAAGAAGCACACAGAATGTGAGATCAAAAATCATTATTGAATACGGAAGATAGCTTGCACCCAGCGCTGCAAACAGTTGACTCCGCCAAAAAATGCATGCGACACCTGAAGATCCAGTTGATGATATCATCTTTCCTGCATCCCACTCACTCTGGTGCAAAGATTGGACAGCAAGATTCAGAGCGAGATGCAGTTTATAATTTTATAATTTATAATATTGAATGGAATGACAATGAACGTCAGATTGATGTGGCAGTATTGCACCTCTATGAAAATTGTTCCTTTCAGAATCCTTCATTTTCTTTGATCCTCATTATACCCATCTTGTCCCCGTTCAATTTTTGAGATGCTCCTTTGCTGGTCATCCAATCGCCGGAGGAGTGCCATGGCCTTGGTGGGGTGGAGATAACCAAGTGATCAAGCATTACATCCAAGGCGACCCGCACAAATTCCCACCTTCATCATGTTTGCCTGTGGGACGTGATGTGATGTGATCACCTAGGGCACCAACGCTGACGCCCCAATAGACACCGCCCATGCGCAGGTGTTCAGTCCTTACCCCCGCCGCATCAAGGAGGCCTTTTATTGTGTTAGGACAGCTGTGAGAAGTGTGGCTATGAATAGCTCCGCTCATATAATGGAACAATGAATGATGGCGGTTTATGTCTACAATCTTCCAGAAAAGAAACAAATTCGGAATGGTCATTTCCAGAAATAGTACAATACCAAGTACCAAACCCTTGATACTAAGACGGTCTGGTACCAGAATTAAAGTACGATTCAGGGGTGCTTCAATTGATGTCTAAATGAAGTATGGCTGGACCTGTCTACATGACCCGAAGAGCCAGTTGCTCTAACCCCCTGGGAAGATTTGAGTAGATACACGGGCCTGCCGTGTTTATGTGGCGTCATGGTCTGGCAATTTGACTATTTCTCATGTTCTCTCGTGTAATCAGTCTTGCGAAACCGCCCAAATCTGCAGGGACTCATCTAAGCTAGCAGCATCATGTACTCCAAAGACTCCTGCAGTGTGGGTCTGAAGGTTGGGGATGGCTCAGCACGCCGCTCTATTTTTTGTTTCATTCTCTGCGTAGCCATTTGTCATTGGCACTTGGTCCACATAGGCCCGTCCTTGTCATCATCCAGGTGGCGCCTCATAGCAATTCAAGGCAGGTCCAAGCTTTTGGATCTTGTCCAAAGACCGAAAAAACGAAGACTTGAAGATAAAAGAAACAACCTCGCCCGCACACTTTTATCCAAGACGCAGATAGTGGTCATGTTTCTCCCACAAGATTTCCTCAAAGATGTGGATGAAAATGTTCAAATTCAAAGTTTCATCGAGCAGCATTCCGAACTATCTTGTTTGTTTCGAATCTCTACAAAGTGATTTATCGGGAAAGACTTGTCGATTCAACACTTCCATACCCCTCCCATCCTGCGTCTTCCTCTTTGCATTCTGCACCTGAAAATTGGTGCTGACTGGGATTGGGCATTGCGTGCCTAACCTTTACCCCCAAACAAATGTTTTGGACAACAGAACAAATGAAGCCGCACTGCAACTTTGCCGCTCTTCAATCACCAAAACCATTTGAAAAATTGCCACCCCGCCTCATCAGGTGGATAACCGCCCATTGACATCAAGCGCAGGAATCACCGTCAATGGAAACAAAAAAAGGTTCCCACGTAACAGCTGCGACTGGTTTGTTTTCCTTGTTTCCATCGTTGTTTTCATCGAATATTTGAAAGCAAGCTGCATACAAGGCCCTCGGGCATCCTAGAATTCGTCCGAAAAATTGATCCATTGCACATAATATCGAATTTCAAACCTAGATTCACACAATAAGGGCAATCATGGGCCACATTCCATTGGATTTGCAAGTTTTGTTCCCTCTGCTCATTGAACCAAAAAGTTTTGCAGCACATGCTCGACAAACCTAAGCACGTGCTGGCATGACATCATGAAACTCAATTCGGTTGTTTGATCTTCTAATTTTGTTGTTTGTGTTTTCAAAAATTGTCGGGAACCATTTTTTTCGGTGTTTGACCGCGATGTTTTGGGTATCATGTACGCTCGGTACCCCGCAAATGATGTTCGTTTTGGCGCTTGGGGTGGAAGGTTAATGTGATTGTTCTTTCGTGGACTTGCACAAAAGGTGAATGCCCGGATTGAATGGTATGCAATTGTTGGGGATGCACACATGCTGGATGCATCCAAACATACATGGTTTCTGGTGGGGATCTTATTTGTCTCCAGCTAGCACATATGGTTGTTGTTCTCGGACTGAATTTTGCTTTTTGGGCAGGAACAAATACGGTTGCATTTTTTCGCAAACGATTTAATTATCCATTCCATCAAAGTGAATAAAACAAAGTTATGTTCCACAACCAAACCACTCGGCAAGAAACAAGCTATCGCACCTTTTTCGCTTGAGGACGCCGGGCCTGACATCTCAGGCTAGGGCTAGGCATTTTGCACACGCCCGTGTGAGACTGAACAACTGTGTGAAACTACGGAACTGACCGTTTACTGTGCGGGTGCAACGATATCAAAGCGACGACGCTTTGTGCATGTGGTGCTGGGTGGTGTGGGCGGGGGGCGCCACAATTTGAAAAGACACATGTATTGCAAAATGACCTTAAGTTGAAATCACACTTTGAATGAGTTTTAAGATGACATGAGCAAGGAAAATGTTGTCACTATACTGAGCCTCGTTACTGTTGCGGCATCTCACACTTTTGGCTGTTCCACATACATCCTTATGCACAGCAGAAGAAACTTATGTTCCACAACCAAGCCACTCGGCAAGAAACAAGCTATCGCACCTTTTTCGATTGAGGACGCCGGGCCTGACATCTCCCCCACTTAGGACACAGGCCCAAGTTGCATTAGCACTTCCATAAGATCAACTGGATCCTGTTTTGCGCTGCAATGAGTCTTTTTTTTGGTCCATTGCTGCGCTCATCATAACGATAGTCGCAGTCCTTGTACCTGAAAGCTTGAAGTCGTAGGTAGGCCCAAGAGTCAACTATGGAAAGGTCTTGTAGGTACAAACAAACAAGACAAAACACAAACAAAAAACCCCCCAAACAAACACAAACCAGCCAACAACAAACCAACAAGACCGATCAAAGGGTGAGACAGTGAAACGTGCCCCGGCTCTTATTCCTTCGTCAACAAAATCGCCCCGGCAAACCTCCCTTGCAATTCTCCCCTTGATGGGTCGTCAGCGATGTTACTCTCAGATGGAACTCTAGTGAACCAAGAGGATATGGCCAGGGTTGCTTCCAATTCCAAAACTCTGGCTCAGATGTGCTACATGAGATGAGAACATCTCTGACACCATCGTTGTCGATGTAGAATTTCACCTGTCGGTTCATGAGCTGATCACGCCAAAGACTAAGTGCGACTAGCACAGCAAAGAACTCGCATTGGAAAATGGCGGTCTTCTTCCCAGAGGAATTTAACTTATCAAGATCCTTCCCCGACAATTCCAAGGAAAAGAAGCTAGTGGGCTTTCCTTTGCAGACACGAAGGACGCCTCCAAATCCCGCAGTCGTTTCCCTGCAGTCGCTTCCCCCGACTCGTTCATAACATTGCATCTATGAAGATTGTCCACGTCTCGGACATTCCTGGAGCAACTAGCCTAGGCTTCAGGAATGTTTTAAACAACAACAAGGAAGAGACTGGGGAGTCTGAGATGTCGGAACTTCCAGAACGATTCGCATGGTTCGTAATCTGGGCCAGACAAATTCCTAGCAATTCTCGAAGAGTTGGCCCTGCATTCGGCCTCTCCACTTCAAGCATCTGCTAAGCTCAGCTTCTTCGTTCTAGTAATGGTGTCCATGAAGTAGGTTTGTGTTATGAACAAGAGCGTCAGAGTAATCAGTCCAAAACACATCCAAGGCACAGGTGGCTAGAAACCACAAACTGTGGGTTGACCGAAGGGCAAGAACCAACATCATGAATATCTTTCGATCGTCTGTAAATGCCACCCTGACCACGATGTGAGAAAACACGAAGCTGGTAGACCACACACTGGCGATAAATATCATTCCAGTCGAGAATCCGAACACACTAAGGCTCAGAAACCTTTACAACATCATGTCAAATCATCAAATTGCTTCTGGAAATGACAGGATTGTCCATGGAGTTTGTCACTCTAAAGAAGTCTTCTAGAAAGCTGCAATTTTTTTTGCGCTTCATCAATCATTGTGCAACATCGCGTACGTGAAGAAGAACGCGAAGTATCCTGCTGATGGAATCACCCTTATGGTAAGAAGGATGTTCTTGGATTTGCTAGACCACAAGCAGCTTCTTTTTTGCAGTTAAAAATGACACATCGAAAAAGCTTTAACAGTGATTCAAAACGTGGTGCCCAGTAAGAAAAACTACGAATTTTCCGATAGCATCTCCTCTTAACAGAAAAAAATCTTCTATCTAAACGCCATCAACGTTGAAGTGATCAGAAAGAAGTGCAATATAATTTCTTTTTTGGCTCCAAGCTGTATCTTGTTGAAGAAGGCGATGAAATAGTCTGAGTGAAGGAACAGTTGACTGGCACCACCATCATGATCCGCAGCTCCAAACAAGTCTTTGCAGACAGAGCATTTTCCACCTGGCTGTCCGGCCAGCCAATGTATGTGCTCGTGTATTGCGCTGCTGTCTCCGGAAGTGAGATGGAATAAGATGGAGTGGCATGTTTCCTTGGTTTAGGAAGTTTTGAAAAAACATTACAAAACAAGAATTTTCTTTATGTCGAATGCTCTGTCTGCATTTTTTTTTCAGCTCATATCGCGCGCGCTCGAGGCTCTACTGTGGGGGGCCTTAAATCTGAGGGTGACAAAACTGTACTTCTAGGGCCCAAAAATTGGAACCCCATCTCCTCGTCAAAGTGCACAGTGCTAGCGCGCCATGGCTAAATCATTGCAGATCACAGTGCAATATCAGGCTGGCAGTTGAAATTGATATTGTAATGTTCGAATGGCAACAAGAAGGCGTGGGAAAGCAGAGGTTGAGCAATAGCTGCCTTAAAACTGGGGCTGGGAAAGCAGAGGTTG
>DF240596.1:70148-85148 GCA_000507305.1 Breviolum minutum Mf 1.05b.01
GTTGTTGTTGTTGTTGTTGTTGTTGTTGTTGTTGTTGTTGTTGTTGTTGTTGTTGTTGTTGTTGTTGTTGTTGTTGTTGTTGTTGTTGTTGTTGTTGTTGTTGTTGTTGTTGTTGTTGTTGTTGTTGTTGTTGTTGTTGTTGTTGTTGTTGTTGTTGTAGGTTGTTGTTGTTGTTGTTGTTGTTGTTGTTGTTGTTGTTGCTGTTGCTGTTGCTGTTTCTGTTGCTGTTGTCGTTGTTGTTCCGGTCTTTGTCGTCGTCGTCAGGTTTTGCGGTTCCCAGGTTCCGGGTTCAGTTTCCGGGAGACTGGGTTCCGGACCCGAGGCATTGCCAAGGCTCCGGGTTCAGAAGGTTGCGTGCCCGAGGTTTCGAAGGTCTCCATGTTCAAGGTTCAGAAAGTTGCTTTGTGCTTTGAAAGTATGCTTTTATACTTTGACAATATCATTTTCTACTTTGAATGTATACCTTTGAAAGTGTACTTTTGTACTTTGAAAATATGCTTTTGTACTTTGAAAGTATACCTTTGTACTTTGGAAGTATACATTTGTACTTTGAAAGTATGCTTTTGTAAATTGAAAGTATGCTTTTGTAAATTGAAAATATATTTCTGTACTTTGACAGTGCATTTTTGTTGTTTGAAAGTATACTTTTGTACTTTGCCGCAATGCTTGCTTCTGGTTGCATTGAAAATCAATACAGCACGGGCAAAGAAAAGGTGGTAATTAATGTCCACGGTATGAATGCAAACTTCTTTGCTGTTGGGGATACCACCTACGCTTATTATTTTTCTCTTTGTTATTCCGTTTTTTTGTTTGTTGTTCGGGTTTGTTTTTTGTTCTGTTGTGTTGTGTTTGTTGTTTTGCAGGTTTTTGTTGGACAATGACTGTTGTTTTTTCTTTACAATTTTTACGGTTACATTTGAAGGTGTCGAATTTTCATAGAAATTGTTCAAAAAAATTGCCCGCGCATATGTTCCTAATCCTTGTTGGAGTGTATCACTTGGGGCTTCAAAGTTGTGGGCACAAATGTCATAATGTTTCCATACGACTGTGCCAAGCTGAGATTTTGCTGAATTTCTCTCAATTTGGAACTCAAAATCCGGAATCTCTGCCAGTGTCATTGGAAGCTCTTATACGAAACCCTTTGATTCATTGTTTCAGTTTCACTGTTTGAATATTGAACCTCCTGCACGCTTCAAACTTTCAACCACAACACGTTTTAGAACTAATAACTATAATTTTTTTTTTCGTTGAAACTGAGATGATGGTTCATTGGTTGAATTTGTTTGACATGTTGCAAACTCAAACTTGCTATGACTTCCGCCGGATTCGGCTCGGGATCCGCAAGGTTGAAACCCAGCCCCTGTGGCTAGTTGGTGAGCTGTATTGTAGAGCTCGCAGCCATGTCAGTGCAATTTCAATCGCAAAACTTTCAGCACATCTTGCGCTGCTTGCTTCATATTGGTGATACAAATTGACCCAACAAATTTATGGAGCTGTTGATTTTGCTACTGTGAATTTAACTGGCTCGATGTTGTACCGTCGCGCCGAGTGAATTTATTCAGGTATGTGCAACACCAACGTCGATGGCCGGCAGAAGGTGATGTTTGCACTGACCGCGATCCGTGGTATGGGTCGACGAATCTCCAACATTGTGTCCTGTCAGAAGTTTGTAATCAGCACAATGTAACAAACATGTAGGGCGAGGCCATTGCGGGATTCTAGGTGCAATGTTGTTAATTTCTAGCCTCAAATATTGGTGGTCTTTCATTGTTTGAGTGGAGGTATGCAAGAAGTGTGACATTGACTTGAACAAACGCGCTGGAGAGCTCACCACGGATGAAGTGAACAAAATCGTGGCAGTTGTCAGCAAGCCATTGGAGTTCAAGATCCCAGCATGGATGCTGAACAGGAATAAAGACATCAAGGATGGCAAGACATCCCAGAAGTATGCCAACTTCTTAGACCAGGCTCTCCGAGAGGAAACTTGGCTAAAGCAAATTGTATCACCGGTCACCTGAAGAGGTCTTTATGATTTATGTTTTGCCGCATGATACTTGTCACTCACACGGAAGTTTCAGATTTTGCCAAAACCCTGCAAGCATTCCAAGCTGTAACACTGTAAGCTGTCTTTCGACAGAGACAGTTTTCCTCGTGCTTGCCTGAGGACATTGAGCGAATGAAGCGTGTGCGCCTTCACAGGGGTCTCCGTCACTACTGGGGCATTCGTGTGCGCGGTCAGCACACCAAGACCACGGGTCGTCACCGTGCTTTCGCATCCATGGATGGTGGTAAGAAGAAGTGAGAGTGGCATAGTTGGACCTCAAAAGAGAACTGTATTCCTCTAGTGCCTGAGGCCCCGACCCAAGTTGCACTGTTCTTGCTTTAAATATATAGTTCCGGAAGTCCCTCATTGTCACATATCCGCTGCGATGAGTGGCAGTGTAAGCGATTTGTTTTTGACGGCAAGTCATCCTCATCCACAGTGGTTCTTTGCTCATACATAATGTTCGGCCCAGGCCTTTGACAGTCTGCAGGTCATCTCATCCCAACCGTTCAGAAATTCTCAGTGTTCAAGGTTGACAATCATTGCCTCCAATAATGGCATAATGGCTGGCAGGCTCTAGAGGACCAGAAGGAAACGGTTTGATCAAAGCCGCGCTCGGAGTAGGATTGCTGGGGTCCAAAAAAAGATGCTGCCAATCAGACTGACATCACTTGCACAACTTGTGGAGAAGAGGATGAGTACCAGTACCATTGCAGCACATATCAAGGTTTCTTTGCCTGCGTTCTCATCAAGGTGATCAACCCTAGGACCACGTCTCCCTTGGACCGTTCCAGCGGTCATAGTTGAAGCCATGTCGGTGCAGTTTCAGTCCCAGAACTTTCAGCACATCTTGCGCTGCTGGGCTTACAATATACTGGAGAAAGGCAATTTCCTGACAATTCTCCCTGTTTGGTCAGTTTGTTCTCTAAAGTCCTTGATTCCAAGTGCCGTGCCTTCATAGAACTGCTTGTGCTCAGGTATGTGCAACACCAACGTCGATGGCCGGCAGAAGGTGATGTTTGCACTGACCGCGATCCGTGGTATGGGTCGACGAATCTCCAACATTGTGTCCTGTCAGAAGTTTGTAATCAGCACAATGTAACAAACATGTAGGGCGAGGCCATTGCGGGATTCTAGGTGCAATGTTGTTAATTTCTAGCCTCAAATATTGGTGGTCTTTCATTGTTTGAGTGGAGGTATGCAAGAAGTGTGACATTGACTTGAACAAACGCGCTGGAGAGCTCACCACGGATGAAGTGAACAAAATCGTGGCAGTTGTCAGCAAGCCATTGGAGTTCAAGATCCCAGCATGGATGCTGAACAGGAATAAAGACATCAAGGATGGCAAGACATCCCAGAAGTATGCCAACTTCTTAGACCAGGCTCTCCGAGAGGAAACTTGGCTAAAGCAAATTGTATCACCGGTCACCTGAAGAGGTCTTTATGATTTATGTTTTGCCGCATGATACTTGTCACTCACACGGAAGTTTCAGATTTTGCCAAAACCCTGCAAGCATTCCAAGCTGTAACACTGTAAGCTGTCTTTCGACAGAGACAGTTTTCCTCGTGCTTGCCTGAGGACATTGAGCGAATGAAGCGTGTGCGCCTTCACAGGGGTCTCCGTCACTACTGGGGCATTCGTGTGCGCGGTCAGCACACCAAGACCACGGGTCGTCACCGTGCTTTCGCATCCATGGACGGTGGTAAGAAGAAGTCGCTTGGCAATTGAGTCGGCAAAAGTTTCAAACTTGTTGTCCGTGGAAAAACAAATTCCTTCAGTAGACTTGATACTGAGGTGAAGAGCCAAAGGATGCATTGGAGAGTGGTGGGAAAAGAAACGCTGAGCGCTTCCTCTTTGTGCTTAGTATATTACACGATGTGTAAAATGTGCAACAAAAATTGATAGGCCCGGCCCAAACGATATATATATATATATATACTGGACTCTAGTGACTTGGTGAACCTTGGTTGAATTTGCTTGCAGGCCAATTGAAATCACGCTCATGGGTTGAAGCACGGTGACAGACACCGTAGCAGCACCTAGCCATGACCGGAAAGCCGATTGAGATGAAGGAACTTTGCCCCCGCAGCTGTTATCAGCCCAATCCTCCGAGTCCATTCACGGTATCCTCACTACTATCCGCTATTAGATTTTGCCGGTGCTTAGATTGCATACACTTTTGTGCATGTTGTCTCAGTGCTTGGATGTGACTGCTTTTGAGCTGTTAAGAGAGAATTGTGCTTGTTTTCTAAGTCTTCTAGCATTTCAACTGATATTGGAAGAGAGCATGGTGCTGTAATTCCACGCTCAGTGCTACGTGGTTTGCTTCCAAAAGTTGCTAAGGCCGACGGCTCCATATTCTTTGCAGCCAGTCGTTCCTTTGATTGACGCTGGAGAAACCGAAACATTTTAATCTGAGGTAAAGGAACAGGTATAGTTGGAGTTTGGGCGATGTCAAGGCACTTTAAATTGTTTGCCCACCTGTCTACCTAGACAACTTACTACCCACTTTCACTCCTTTCCTTCTGCCAGCTGCTTGCTTGCTCGTATTTCCAACAGTGTTTGTTTGAAGGCACGTGTGTGTAGTATCAGTTTGATTTGTGGAACCCAAAGCGAACAACCCCCTCATGTATTATAGTTGCTCTTAGAAAAAACACTTGTCTTTGGTTCTAAATTTTGACACTCTTGGCACCTCAGGAAATCTCCTTGACTCGACTGCAACTACCTCAAGCCGTGGGTCAGCACCTGTGTTGGGCCGTTGTAGCTCTGTGGCTTCTTTTGAAGAAAAACCGCAGAAAGTTGGCCCAGTTTGTGCTTGGTGTTCCTGAGGTCCCTGATTCCTGATGCAAAGGGAGCTTCTATAGGATGAGGTGCTTCAGACTGACGGGGTGGCCTGAGCTCCCCTGGATTTGGATGTTTTGATTCAAGGTGTCCGAAAAGTTGGCAAGGTTTTCTGCAACAAGTACAGTAGCCCTTTCCAGAGATTTTTGGGTCCGTAATTTTGAGATATCAATTTTTGTTAGTTCTGCTGTGTCCCACCGGTCCAATGGTCAGGGTCCTTTTGGGATGCTACCTGACAGCGGTGATCACGTTGTGGACCTCAGAGAAACTGAGGGACTGTGACCAGGGTATCAACGCATCACTGAAGTGCTCCAGTGAAATGGACCTCTTTGACTCTAGGTATTTGTGGTGCTTTTACTGGATGTTACGGCTTGCCTAGGATACGCCTGTTCCTGCGTGAATCTTGTGGCCAGCTGCATTGGGCTGTGGCCATGGCATTGGAGGTGAACTTCTTGGGGTGTTGGTAGCAGACTGCAGGGGAAAGTCCAAAATGACTCGGTAGGAAAGCCATATGTTTCCAGCAGTTTCCATCCATGGCTGTAGCCAGGATGGAATGTCACTTCTCTCTTTTGCTGTGGGTCTGTACGTTCTTCACCGCAGCGGGATGCTCAAGAAAAAAGAGTTGTTAAGTCCAGGAGGGTAAACATGTGTGTGGTCTTGCATGGTCAAGTCAAACTGATCAGCTTGGGCAGTGCCTGATCTGAGCAGGCAACTTTCAGTTCTTGCTTTTTCCAATATGATCCTCTGGAACAATAAACTACAAACTATATTTGCAGGCAGATTTCTTTGATCGATTTGTCTAGGGGTACCTTTCGAAAATTTGGTGGAAAGTATCTTCTTTCAAAAGCAAAAAACCTAAAGAAAGGAATCGGAACATCTTTTTGCCAATCCGCATCTTTGAAAGAAAACCCTTCGGCCTTAGGCCCTTGCCTTTTTTGAAAAGCCACCAAACTTTTAGTCCCATTGCCTGCACGGCCTTTTTTGGAATCGAGGCAATGGTGCTCCACTGGCAGCGTTTGCGAAGTCAGTATCAACCCATTTCCAGGCTGTGAGATGTGAGGGCGATTTTTCATTTTCACGTTGCTGATGATTCAAACTTGTTCCGTGAAGGATGCAGCAGCGGCAGCGGCAAGCTTTACACCCTCAATGTCAGGTTCGGAGGTGCCTTGAGGGTGAGGGAAGGAAATGGTCCTCGTTTGTTGATTGTCTTGCAACTTTTGAATTCTTGCTTTTCACTTTTCACATCTCTTTATTAAGTTTTTTCTTATTGTTTTCTGTCTATCAGGGTAATTTGGAATTGGGATTTGGTGAAAAGTTTTGCATTTCCAGCAGTAGTGCAAGCAAAGGGCTAAGGCTGTTGACATTGCCTTCCATAGCAGACTGAACTTGTTTCAACCCTTTTTTCCTTGATGTTGCCTGATGGTTTCCAGAGCCCTAGTCAGGAGTCAAGAATCAAGAAATTAAACCGTGTAGCACCAAAGCGGCATACATCATATGGATATGATATAGAGATTGCAGTTGAGTTATGGTATGACACATATACTGTATATCCGTATGTATACACATATAAAGCGATAAATACGTACATATTCATTTTATGATGATACATGCTGTTACACGATTATACTACATATGCTGATATGATGATATGGTGATGATATGATGATATGATGATGTGATGATGTGATGATCTGATGATACATCGTGGTGTATAACGACAATTTGATCGCAATATGACGGTTCTATGACGATGACATGATGATATATTGTGGTGTATAATGACAGCATGATTATAATGTGATAATTCTATGATGATGGTACGATGATAATGATGTAGTTATGATAGGAATTAATAGGATTGTAACATGATGATAATATGGTGATACTATGGTGATGCCATGATGACAATATGATAATATGCTGATACTATGGTGATGGCATGATGATAATATGATGATATGACGATAATACAATGACTTGATGATATGATTAATATGATGATACGATGATGATCATATGAAGATATTACGGTGATGCAATGATGATGATGATGATGATGATGATGATGATGATGATGATGATGACGACGATGATTATGAGGATTATTACTCCTACTACTACTAAAACTATTACTATTACTATTACTATTCCTATTACTATTACTATTACTATTACTATTACTATTACTATTTCTATTTNACGATGACGATGATGATGATGACGATGATGGTGATGATGATGATGATGATGATGATGATGATGATGATGATGATGATGATGATGATGATGATGATAACGACCATCACATGACGATACTGTGATGATAGTATGATGACTTTTTGATATATGATGGTACATGAACATATATTATGGTATCATTTTTCAATCACAAAAGTCTTGCCTGAGTATGAGGTATTTACTGTAAGTGAAGAGTCAAAGTCAGCAGAAACAAACACTAGATGCTTATGACTCGTATGAGGGCTTTCGAATATACACCATGCAATTAGTTAATCAGCAAACCAGAAATACTCAAACATGGACAGACCGAGCCACGTGATAAATATTTTGATGTATGAACAGGACGAGAGAATTTCTCGAAGAGATTGCAAACTTAGTTATTATCCAAAACCTGAAACACCGCAATCAGCCACTAACGACCTATGAACAGAACAGGTAAACCCAACAAGTCAACCCACGAGTCCAGAGATAGAAGAAAGAGCATCCAGAGAAAGTTCCAACTTCGAATTGGCCAAGCATGCAAGTCGTGTAGTTTTGTCAGCAGTAGGATGAACGTTTCAAAGCATACATTGTGACATGTCCATACTTCTTTGTACACTCTTTGTTGTAAAGCGAGAATGCCGTACCTTACTTCTTTTGCAAGGATGGGGAAGAAGAAGAGAAGCGCTTCAGGTGTGGTTCGTGGCGGTTCCGAGTTGGGTTGTTTGGACTTATCCCCGTCCTCAATGCTGCGAAGCTGTGTCCAGATAATGACTGACTGTCTGGTTGGCTTCTCCAGTGCTAGCCGTTCTTTGAAGGCTTTTCAGCGTGGCACTCTGAGCGATCTCATGACGCACAACAAGGCGGGTCCGTTGAAGTGCAGATGGTTGACACCTGGACACACCTGGATACTCCTGTTGCATTTCGTTGCCTTTGTTCCGTTTGTGGTGAATATTTGAAGACTCCATGCGGTCTTCCATTGCTTGTCAAATTGAGGACTTGTTAGACTTGTGGTTCTTTTAAGGATGGAATGTAGCATTGTCACGTCATTCACGCTTTCGGGACCATCGAAACGAATTGCCATGAACGTAGCTGCTGACCAACAGACAGGTTGAGTAGCCTTGATGTGAGTTGGGCCAGCGTGGGCAGAAACAGAAGGGAATGCAGCTCGGCTGAGCATTGCAAAATCATTGGATATGCAACCTCAGTCTAGATCATTTTTGATTTCTGGTTGCATCTATGGCCAGCTCACTTTGGTCCAGTTGGGGCCTCTGTGAACATTCCTTTCTGGGGACCACGTCGACCTAGTGATAAAGATCCATTGGAGAGGTGGAAGAACACAACATCATGGTTGATGTGTCAGCCGATGCATGGTGTTGTCTGAAGTGCTTGGTGCTTCGGAAATTGGCGAGCACATTTGGCCTCCATCGGAGTCCGTGCATCTGCATTCTTTGCAATCCTACACTTCCAAGATGTGTGCGCCAATTTGTTTGTTCCACCCTGGGCAAAGCCAGGATTTTGATGCAGCTGCGGAGTGATTTCATAAATACAATCTTGAATCTTCACGCGTCCTCCGCTGGCCAAACTCCTGGTCTTTGTTCCATGGCCTGCTGGCCTGTCATGGCCCTGCGCTTCCGTTTCACCACTTACGAAAAAGATCCTGGCCGCTGAGTCGGCATGGCGGTAAACCCTTACCGCCCGTGCCCCGATTTGTAGTGGCCTGGAGGTCGGAGGTCAGAAGCTGGAAGATGCAAACAGGCAAAGCGGACCAAGCAGGCCAGTAAGTCCCCAACTTCAAAGTCTTGTTGAATTCATTGGCAAATTTTACCTAGTTTTTTGAGATTCAAGGCAATTTGTTTAATGGACGTTTTCATGAGTTCATCTAATCAGGGTTCATCGTGTCCAAAAAAGAATCATTTTCGACAGTATCCAAATTTTGCTTGTTTTTGGCATCGCTCTGCTTTGCACCTCGCTTTCAGCAGGGTTTTTCGCCTGGGTCGTTGGTTGTCGCTGCGATCGACTGGGAAGCTGCCAATTTGCGCGGCCGCTTCCCAGTGTCGGCTTGCCACCATCCATGTTTACACCCTGCAACTGCTGGGTCACAGGTGGTCTTTTTGAACTTGGACCAGCCTGTACCAAAGACATGCCGCGATTGCCTTGCTTTAGGGCCTTCCATGGGTCTAGGAGAAGCAGTTGACATGCTGGGCCATTGATGTTTTCGGGTGGTTTCCCACTCAAGTAGCACACATGGTCAAAGCTAGGAAACTTGGGGGATTCAGGCGGATTGTGACTTTCCCTGGAGTATATGTACCAAATAGTAATGGTTACCCGTTTGAAGCACTGAATGACAGGCATAGCCTATTTGATCGTGTTTGATTCTGGTCAGTCACATCAAAGTTTACATGCATAATTGACTAATGCTTTAAACATTGGCTTTCAAACCATCAGGAGAATCTTTCATGACTGAATGCATGAGAAACAACTACCATCACGCCACCTCAACAATGCGAGTCATTATACTCTGCCAGCATCCTCATACTCATCACATCCACATCCGCAGCAGCAGCAGCAGCAGCAGCATCACCACCTTCATCATTATCATTATCATTATCATCATCATCATCAATACATCATCATCATCATCATCATCATCATCATCATCATCATCATCATCATCATCATCATCATCATCAACTCACCCTCACCCTCACCCTCACCCTCCTCCTCCTCATCATCATCATCAACTCACCCTCACCCTCACCCTCAGCATCACCATCACCCTCATCATCATCAACTCACCCTCACCCTCACCCTCAGCATCACCATCACCCTCATCATCATCATCATCATCATCATCATCATCATCATCATCATCATCATCATCATCATCATCATCATCATCATCGTCATCGTCATCGTCATCGTCGTCATCGTCATCGTCATCGTCATCTTCATCTTCATCGTCATCGTCATCGTCATCTAGTCATTGTCCTCCTCCTCTTCATATTTCATCATCGTTCTGATCTTTCTCATCCGCATCGGTCATCAGCACCGTCACGGTCACTCACGGATACCATTTGAATTTAGCGTTGAGACTTTGGAGCAAGACCCAGTGGAGTCCTTTTCTGGGATCCTGGAAGGCCAGGAGCGAAGCTCAGCATGGTGAATCCAAAGAAACCGGTGCAGTGCGTTGCGCCGTTGGAATGCAGCAAGTGCTTTTCCAGTGAAGCAAGATGCCCCTTGGTGTTGGCTGACGTGTATACTTGGAAAGAACTCCAAAGGACGGGACTCTTATATACATCTGAATCTTGATTCGAAATCTATGGGTCCCTCCATGGGCCTACTGGTTCTTCATTTCCCTGATAAATCCAAATTGATTGGAATCTCTTCAAGTCCCATTGTCCGGAATGTTTCAGCTTTCATCTAGGAAAACATGTTCTTTATCCTTGCATTTTGTGGAGTCAGACTTCGCTTCCCCGAGATGGCCAACTTCCAGGGGGACACTGTGTCCTTTCGTCAGGCCTCCCATCGGAGGGCCAGAAACCCCCTCATTTTCCGCTGGCAGATGAGGAGAGTCTCTCCGATGTTTATTAAACTCGTTTGTAATTGTGAGAACTCTGCGAGCTTGGAGGAAACTGTAGAGATGTAGAGTCAATAAAGGATCAGTACATGCATTGATCAATGCTTGCAAAGCCATTCCAAAGCTTTTCTGTAGATCAGATTTCTTTTGGCATGTTTGAAAAGCCGCCTGTAAAGCCAAATTTGCAAGCGCTGCGAAGAGCCGCTCCAGTTCGCATGTGGCTTCTCCTTTCCAAAGAAATTGGCGCTTTCGCTGTGATGCGCTGACAACAATGTTGCGTTGGGAAAAGGCAAAGAGCACTCACAATGTTGCAAACCTCCCAATCTCCTCATTCTTGTAGGGCACTCACAAAATCGATTCCCAGCAAGAGTTTGACCTTGGATGTTGAACTTGTTTTTCTTCTCCGTGCGGCTTAGTGCAAAGGTTTACTACATTTCTATATTGATTCCTCGCACAGAGATACCTCCGAACCATATCCTATTCCTCTTTTGCAGGATTCCTCCACGACAGAAATGCTGTGCTCAAATAATTCTCTTTCTATCACAATGTGACAGCCCGCTTTGACCCAGGAGATATTTTGAAGGGTGGTACTGTCCTAGCATGCCACCATTTGATATTAGGATCCCCGAGCATTTTTGTAGTACTGATAATGGGAAACATGAGAATATGAATATTGACTGTCGTATTCGTTGATGTCATCCCCTTGACTTCAGCTGAGATCAGATTGAGCCATGGATGTGCGACAACGGCAGCAGCTTCTGGAAAAGCTTCATGGGAAGCTCTGGCTCGAAAAAGTACCGACCAGACTCATATTCCCGATGACCATTCAGGGCCTGTGGCAAGTCTTCAGGTGGTATCTAGTCCAACAGAGGACACCTAAAAAATGTGCTGCATCAAGTATCAACACTGGTTTCATTCTCTGCGCTTTACTTAGAATCGAGTATTTTTGGCCTATGTTTGGATAACATGCCGTGAGAGTCATGCGAAGATGAGATGTGAAACTTTGTGATCTGAGGAATGCTGGCATTGGCACGCCTGTGGCGGGCACCAATGCATTGGCCTGTTATCAGCAGCTCTATGCTCTATACTTCAGTGAGCAGGAATACTTGCAAGCCGGTATAGTGGCATATTCACTGTACTCTGCACTGGACAGATCCGTAAGGTGCTGCCTCGTTGTCAGTGTTTAGGAACGGGCGAAGCCAATTTCAAGTTGTATCCCTTTGTTTCCCTCGTGGGAAGAGCAACATGAATTATGTGACCTAGATTTCTTTGTTCGCATGTTCCCCAAGTTTTCCAAAGGACTATAGAATAGTTCTGCAAATCTGGTGGAATCAGCAGAATTCAGCAAGAGTTTTGCGCTTGAAAGGCAAAGCGGCGAGGCAGTGCCTGCAAGCAGTTTTGCAGTGTCTTGGTTTCGAGGTACAGGAAGGTAAAAGCAAGGTACTGAGTTTGCAACATTTTTTGAGAAGGAATGCCTCTTAGTGGCTAGCAAAGCTGGGAGAGGAAAGTGGGGGTGAGCACTTGGTGTTGTATTACCAGGAATATACGTATCTATCAAATAAGCTTGCGTCGCAGTCCGACTGAAGGAGAAAGCAACCCCAGTTACCAGGCAAAGCCGCTGCTGTTCTGCAGATGCTCATATTATGAAGTTGTCGCTGCAGCATTTGAGCGCAGCTTCACAAAATAGACAGTTTAGGTCTTCACACATAGCTCAACATGTTGGAAATAGCTTCGCAACATGTAAAGCTTTTGAAATCTCTCAATCATGCGGTTCCTAATTTCTCCCCAAGGTGACCCCCGTCCTGGAACAGCAAAGGGCCGCATTGTTGATGCTGATCAGTGCCTTGATTTGCACGTTTTCCTCTCCAATCCTGAAAGGTTTAAAGGTTTCTCATGGTCAGCCAACAGTTGAGTGTCTAGCCTGACTCGCAAAATAGTAGCTGGGCACTTCCCTTCTACACAATTTGCCATTTTTGTACCAGTGTGCCAGTGTGCTAGAGACTGAGGGTATTGTGAAGCATGAAGGCATCGCAAGCATCTGTCCAGTTCCAAGGCGCCTTGACGTTGATCCCTGAACAGCAGTTGCTGATGCCTGGTCCCTCCAAACCCACCTTTGGCGCCACCGGGGACGACATGGCTTCCCTGCAGGGATGGTTTCAGGCCATGAGTTTTGGTTGCCCAATACCGAAGCAGCTTGACCAGGGCAGTTGTATGAGAGTACAGTTGAATCAGCCCTAGTTTCCCTGATCAAAACTTTCCGAGAATTCCATCATCCCTATTGAGCTTTCTTGTGAAGAATCATGCGTGACATTGGAAGACCCGCAAAGCTGAATGTCCGGCAGCCGCTTCGTGCAGGAGGCAGCGGAGGTCACAAGGAAAGCGAAGGTGTCCCTGCAAGAAGCACAGGCAATGTTGGTGGAGCTGGACCTGAAGTGTCCCTTCTCTTTCAGAGTCGGAAGTTGGAATGGTTTGAGAGGTGGTTTGAAAGGCTGTTTCTCTAGTTGACCGGAAAGTATCTTGAGTTCCAGATACACTGTCCTATTGAGTCAGGCAGTGCGGGTTTTTGTGAAAACTTTCTCTGTTTTCAAGCTGATAGAGCTGCAGACCACAGCTGAGGCAACCGGGAGCCCTTGGCTCTCGAGCCGTGACAGATTCCTGCCCAAAAGATGGAAGCAAAAATCGGGGAGCTCTTTCTGTTGGAGAGGTCAATGTTTTTCAGCTCAGCTTCTATTTTACATTCAAGTCACTAGTCCTTTCCAAGAGTGCATATTGGTGGATGTATGATGAATTGTCTGCAGCGTGGGGTCTGGCTCAAGCCTCATGGCCGAACCCACTCTATTCGTGTTGCTCAGCTAAAAGAAGTGTTGAGGTGCTGAGAAACTCCTCCAAGTGGGGTAGACTTGGATCAATTCAACAGAGAGTTGTTACCGGACCCTTTTCGATCAGAAATCTGTACAGTGGCTGGGTGCACTAAGCAGCCACTCAAGGTAGCGAACCATTCTGTGGAGGACATGGCAATGGATGAGTTTCGGACGCTCCTGACGAGGAGAAGGGACCTGCAGTCGGTTGGAATCATTCGTGTTCTTCTAGTAAAGCGGTCCGATGCTAAGCAAGCTCGTCACACAAGCCAGACCAGTGACCATTTTGGTACCTGATGCCTTTCCTTTTTTTCAATTCATTCCTGATTCCCAAGCATGATGTTGAAGATCTTTGAAAGAAAGCTGGCCGATGCTACGGATTGCAGTCAGATTGACTGAGGGATGTGTCATTTCTTTCCGCGTTTCCCTCCCTCCCAGGAGCTCGTTTTGGGCCCGGCCCTGAGAATCACAACAGAGATTATTGCCTTCCAAGTCTAAAGCTGGTTTCTGGGTGCGACGTGGTGTAACCACAAAAATATTTCAGTTTGGAACTCTTCAAATTCTAGTTGCTAAAGGATGCAGTGACCCGAAGTGTCAAGTTTTGATGTTCAGGTCCTAGTCTGCTGTTGTTGGATTGACGGGAGAACTTCCTAGTTTCGTGTTCTAGAGTGTGGATTTTTTTGGACTGGCAATGGCAGAAGGCGCTTTTGGACATGAGAACATCCATAAACGAAACTGCTTTAATTATGATGTACCGATGTCACTATCTTGGTTGGGCAGCCCCAAATGATGCCCCCACTGAGATCTACGTTGTGTTGGCTTCGCATTTTGCACTATGTATCTTCTGCCTCACAAAAGCCCCAGGCCGCCAGGGTGTGCCAAGATGATTTTGTAACCGTACCAAGAGTGAAGCTACCAGGGGCGAGATAAATTTGGAATCAAAATTGGAACCATGAGGATTCATGAGGGAGATCTGTTCCAATGCAGTTTCGATCTTCCAGGCATGTCACTGCAGTAGCTAAATTGTTGAAGCCTGAAGAGAATAGATATTTGCGCCATTCATTTGTGCATCGGTTTTTGAATGGTCTTAAGTCTCTTGAGCTGCAACATATGAGTAAAGACTTTGGCCATGGCCCCTGCCTCAGTAGTGTACTAAGTACCCAGTGTACTGTACCACTGGTTGCAATAGGGGATTGAGACTGAATCTTGATTTAATTTGTTTCTCATTTTCACATTTTCCAATCTGTGTAAGCACAACTCTTCCGCACTCAGTTTTTGATTCTCCGCAGGAGATCGGCCGTTCAGCATTGTCTCGGGCATCACCCTTTCCCAGCCTGTGCAGTGGGGCTATAGTGCTTTTTGCCTCGCTAGCGTGCGCCATGGTTGTGTGTTCCGGTTAGGTAATCTTAGTGAAGCTGAGTGCAGCGGTTTCTTCATTCCGTGTTGAATCCAGTTCTTA
>DF240596.1:87648-112007 GCA_000507305.1 Breviolum minutum Mf 1.05b.01
AGACGTATATGAATTCTGATGATGTCAAAGGCTGGACTGATCAGACATCCTTTTCATGCACGGCACAGAGTGCATTATATATATATATAGATGATCGATGCAAAAAAATAACCTGACAATCATAAATGTGAATCCTGCAAGAGTCTGGACATCTTCCCATGCAGTAGGATTCCTTCAACCATCCTTAGCCTAGCCCTGCTGCCTGTGTGTGCAGGGCCTGAGCCTACGAGCAGTGATCTGATGTGAACAAAATGAAAAAAGACAACAGGAAAAGTTGGCAGCTGCGAAGACAGAAAGCAATCGATTGCGTTTTCGCGTGTTTTTGCTGGAAGACCCAAACTATTTGCAGGATTCTTTCTTTCAGGTGATTAGATGAGTCAGATGTGCTGCAAAGCACTGCTTCATGGATTTGTGTACGAAGTACTTGGAAAGTCATTGAGAAGGGTGAAGTAACAGATTCAGGACTTGTCTTTGGACTCATGCGATGATAGTTCTCTCAGGGTAGATATACTGTACATAGATGCATAGCCTGAGAATTCTTGAAGGACAGGATGTTGTCATCCACATTTCCATGCTGAATTCCGTGCTATTTCACTGCTAAGACTTGGGAGAAAGGCAATGAACCATTGAACCATTGCTTTGCAGCTGTTTGGATCACAGTGCGCGTGCAGTTCCGGAGTGCTTGCCAAGGCCACTCGACGTTTGATAGAGTTGGTTGTTTCAAAATGTGACTTCTGACAATTCCTGTAATCAATTCCCATATTTCGGTAGAAACTACCAAAAACATCAAGATTTCAATTTTGCAGGGATTTGGATGGGTGTTTATAGCCATCCTTGTGAGGCAAAAAGAAGCACTGAGACACCATGGCCAAGGATGAGCTCGTGACTTCAACAGCAATAAGGAACGCATAGCGACGCATAGCTACAGAGCTCAACATAGATACAAGCCTAAAAGGCACAGGCAGCTTGAAATTTGTTACCAGGCAATGCATTCAGTAACATTCCATGGATTCACCTGTATACCCAGGTCCCTTATGTGAACACCTGGTTTTGGCCATCCTTTACTTTGGTTGGTGCATCTTCCCTTTGCTTTGGTGCCTTGGCCTTCTGTTGATGTTTGTTGGGTACACGTTGGAACTTCCGATATAATCCAACTGCGTGAGGTGTCTACATCGGCAAGATCACGAACTCGCATGAGTGGAAGGAAATCTTTTTGGACTACTGCCACCACAAGAGGACCTCTTATTCGTGTAGAGCTTACAGAAGGAAAATTTGGTTGTGTTTTGGAACCAATTTGTTCATGCAGAAGAGCATACAGCATATGCCTTCCATGGATTTGCATTAGAGTCTCCAAGGCCCAATCCTTTGGACAAGGTGGCACGCTCCGTGATGAATCTGCTCCGCATTGTTCCGAAGTGAGAGGCAGGGGAGACATTCGTGAGAACAGCACAGATGTGAAGTTTGGACTTTGAGATCTTTCAGGAATGGATGTTCCAATGCAAGTTCATCTTGCTAGTTTAGGTCTTGATTTTGAAGCGCTGGGAATATCACAAGCTGGGAATGACTCCGGCGATGGTTCCAGGTCACCAGATATGAGGGCAGCATCAGAGAACGGAGTGTTGAT
The DNA here is from genome assembly GCA_000507305.1 of Breviolum minutum Mf 1.05b.01. NCBI lineage: Eukaryota > Dinophyceae > Suessiales > Symbiodiniaceae > Breviolum > Breviolum minutum. The sequence goes on from DF240596.1 coordinate 89,273, forward strand.
TTGTTCTATCGGCAGAAAAATCGTCAACACACGTGGAGGGATGGGGAGCAGTCTTGCAGCTTTGCATAAATACACAGAGACAAATAGATCATACATTCATCCTTGAAGTTCCAGCTAATCTTCGACAAAAATCTGAGGACGAAGTGGAGATATTGGTATTGAAAATCTCTCAAGTTTTGTACCAGCAATCGTTGCGCAAGAGCAGTGTATCCAGCATGGACTTTTCACTATTTCGCAAAGTTCTTGCTCTTTGTTTTGGTTATTGGGCAGATAGACTTCCATGCAACAGTTTGAGTGTGAGAAACTGAGCCATGTTGGCACTCCGCAAACAGCAACAGCGATGAGTGCAGGAGCAGCTGGTCTAGAACTCCTGCTGCGAAACACCAGGCAGTCTTGAAAACTTATAACAATGTCAGGTCAGGTGGGTTTTGGAAGTTGTCACTAGTAATTCCACCTAACTCAGGAACTGTGGATAGACTAGCCACAGAATGATGTTCCCAGCAGCATCACTTCTCATGAGCATCCTCCTCTGATGCGGCCCCCGAATGGCCATGGTCTCAGCGCTGCGTGTCGTGGTCGCTGTGGCCCCATTCCACCTGCGTGGCACACTTTGCGGTGCAGTTACCAGGCACTTGATGTGTGAAATCGGTGTGGTGAAAGCCACCCACGGTGGGAATATATAAGCTTTCTCAAGATCATTGGGTAGGCCACATGATGGATGCCAAGATGACATGAATGGCTTTCACGTGATGCAAATGCTGCAAGGATACATTCAGTCGGGTGCTTGCTCCAGCCATTGGCTGCGCTGCCTTCGCAACGTGTGGCATCCTAGAATTGCGGATTGCAGAGTGGGAAGCTTGAAGGCTTGAAACATCATGCAAACATCTGCACTATCTAGTCAGTTAAAATCCTAAGTCCAAAAATAACCAGAGGAGCCTAAGTCCTGCCGCAGTTCGAGCGCGTCGCCTTCGCATGAAGGCCTGGATGATGTGTTGAAGAGGCTAAGACTTGGTGAAGAATGGAGGATCATTGGAGGATCTACACTCTTCCAGTGTGGATTGTGGTTCAATGCAAATATGATGGAAAACGGTCCCAAAGTAAAGGAGACATCGGAGACATCGGAAACATCTCCAGCGTCGCCACCTGGCATCGTCGCAGGCCACTCCACCTCGCCGCATTTTCGCCTTTGCCGGGCCCAAAGGCGGCTTGAAGCCGCAGAGCCCGGCCGCAGCGGATCTAGGCGGGTGAGATAGTAGTCAAAAATGAGATGAGATGATGGATGAAAGCAGATTTCGTTGTTTTTCAGTTTTTGTTGGTGAACTATAAGTTGATGAAAGTTGAAGGACATGTTGCTGACACCTTCGGACTCTTGCCTGTAGAAGCATCTACTGTTTCGATGGCTGCTGCGAGGCTTTTTTGTTGGCTTGCAAGGCAATGAGCAGGACTATGTGCTGGTGGAGCCTGTGGATAATGGAGGCTTTCTCCTTCCGGACCTGTAACTTGAGAAGCTTCTTCATGGAAGAGTCTAGGAGAACTGCAGTCAATACCAGTAGAACTCGCAGAAGGCAGGTGTTATATATATGTTATATGGAACGTTTCTTAGACTCGTCACTTGGCACTGCATGTCAAACATCACTCCTTTTTAGTTGTTTCTAAGTAAGCAGTTAAAAGACCGGGCATGATGCGCTTAACCGCGTGAATAAGACTGTGGACATTGCAAACTTCTTAGCTTTTCTTGAAGTTTTGGCTCCGGTGGAAAGTTACCAGAGGCCTTTTGGAAGCAGCTGAGAGACGTCGTGCAGAGCTTCTGGCATGGGGCTATGGAGGCGGGTTGCCAGAGGCCTGGATTGTGTATATGGCAGGTGCAACTGCAACAAAGGATAATTTTTCAATACTTTTCAGTTGGTTCTCCTTTCTCTGTCCTGCTTTTTTCCAAATGTGCAAGCTGCATGTTCTTTTTTCCCTAAACAGTTTGCTGTTGGGGTTCTCAATGCAAGCTAGACGTGTTCGCCTTTGGTCTTGGTGTGTCTGCCGGCCTCCCTGGCCTTTGTCTCCAGGTGGTCAACCTTTCTAGGGCCCACGAACTGAGCAGCGTGGGAGTGGAGTGGAAACCGTATTGCTGGTCTGAAGATTTGGCAAAAGAGTTTCTTGGTTTTCAGATTGGTGGGATGTTGGGATGGCGGGATAGTGGGACGATGATGATGTGATGTTGGGAAGATAGTGACAGATAGTGAAGATAGGCTGGTGTGGTACCGTTGGCTGCTCCCAGGCTTAAAAGCTTGGGACCAGGGATGGAAGCTTTGCATGGCAAAAGCTGGGCAGCACAACGCTGTGCTCAATGGCGGGAGGTCCGGGCCAAAAAAGAGAATTGATTTTTGAGGGCTGTTTGATTCTTGGAGTTCGATCAGTTCTGCAAACTCCCGGTCTGGAAAATCTATTAAAGATATCACAAGACATCTTGGGCAAAAAGCATTCCATGTTTCCTCTCCAGTTCTGTATCCAAACTGGTCCATTTCGATACAAAAGCTCCATGAAGGTTCCGTCCTGTTTTACGTTGCTGGTGGGTGATCCCAATCAGGACTACGGCGCAGAGCTGTTGAGCCGCGGCTGCCTCGTTGGTGGCTGCTCTGCTGTGAATGTCGGGGTCGGGAACCTCGGGCGGTGGGTATGAGGATGTTTCTGCTATATAAGTCCTGGGATCCATGGAGAGGTCCTTTCCTGGCACTGCAAGTATCATGGGGAACGTGAGGCCCATCCATTTTGGATGCTTTGAGTTTAGAAAACGGGCATTACAATGGTCTCACCTGCCCCATTTGGATCCATTTGGTAGATCCTTCAGTTTCCATCAAATTGTCTCGCATCTTGCATTTGCAGGTTGATCTGTATTTTTGTCAGTAGTTTCTCGCAACAATGGAAGGTTTTGATAGTCGCAGAACAGTGGATTCTCAAAGCTCTCATGTTAGAATGTTGCAGGTTGTTGACACCTTTGGAAAATGAGCTTGCTGTGGCAAGAATATGATTGTTAGATTAGATTAGATTAGATTAGATTAGATTGTCCTTCATAATATGAGGAGTTCCTACTTCTTATGCTGAACAAGATGCAGTTGATCATGCAAGAATGTGTGCAGGTCATATGCAGCAGTGAGGAGGAAGCTTTGAAAACCATACAAGACTTAGGCGGGTTGGCATACTGATGCAGCCTGTCATTTGACTCTTTGAGACACTTGTTTTTGATTTCTGCATTATAGCCATACAGCCTTATCAAATCTGCTCAATTTTGTTTTAGGCTGTTTCCATGCTTTTGAATTGGTGAGCTGACTCAATTCGACCCCAGTTGGCCGCGGGTTTTTTAATAGAGGGGATGATAGATTGGCTTTGATTTTGCGCCCTGGGCCTTGTTACGGACCTTGACCCTTCGAACCCTCTCATTTTACCACCACAGATGCTGTGCAGGACCACGTGATGCATTCCTCAAAGCAGAGCTTGGCTGGGCAGGGCAAAGCAATCGAATCAGTCGTCATTCCGCGACTGAGGCATCAGGGTTCAAAACAGCTTTTGCATCTTTTCCACCAAAGTTTTGTATGACCATAAGCCATATCTCGTGCAGCAGAGCAAGGCAGCTTTGCTTGTTAGGTTTGATTTGCTCCCAAGGGCGGGTGGAATTCTGCAGCTTATCATGAAAGTAGGCTTTCTGTTGTACCATGCATCTCAACATGTTGGGCTTCTCGTACATCAAAAGCAGGCACAACAGCAGCATTTCCTTTCATGGCTCCGGGCCCGGTTGCAAGAGGGAGATGTGCTGGTGGAGCCAGCTGCTTGGCAGAAAGAGCTTTTGTGGGGGCGGACTTTTGTGAACATTGCTTTGTCAAGTTTCAGGAGTATCATCGTGTCCTGGACTTCTCCGTACAACTGGATGTCACAGAAGATGATATTTCTATTTTCAGCAAGAGACTCTGCTGCAAATTGACTGAGAGATTGGTTGCTTGCATGCAGCTATTTTTGAGGCCTAAAACAGGCATCGTGGTTTCGGGGTCTAAAACATGCATAGTGACATAACTTGACTTTTTAGCATTTTTCATCCTTGTCGCCTTGCAATGTGTTTCTGGTGTCACACAGAATGAATAGCTGGGACCACCAAGTTCATGTCATATGTGGCACTCAAGGAACATCTTTCGCACCAACGACCGTGGCCACTTTGTGTCTACGGAGTTGTTTCCAGATGTGTGGAAGAATCGCTGGGCCTGGAGCCTCAGTCAGATAGCTGGCCTTTTGGCCTTTTTCTACCTCTTTGTACAGGTAGGAAATCAAAGATTAGAAACACCGAACACCTCTATTTGTTGTGCAAGGTTCACTAGCAAGAGCAGTAGATGTTTTCCACTTGAGTTGACGCACCAGTTGAGGCGCAGGCGTTGGATACGAGTCTTCCAGCAGCTGCCGACTTTGCTCTTTGGCTCACATATTTCTACATCGCGTGTTTCAATCAGCTACAAAGGCACATGCTGCTTTCGAGATAGCCCTTCATGAGTGCTTCAGGCTGATTGGATTGCGTGGTCCATTGCACAATGCGTGGGTCAAGCCCTGCAACATGCTGGCTACCATGGTCCTTGCGGAGTGGATGGTTTCCTATGCCGAGAAGATGGAAGGTGCAGTTCTTCATCAGCATTTGTGATCTGGCTCGATTTGAAATCGGTCGCTTCGGCGATGGAGGTTCTTACTGCAGCCTGTCAGCGATGTGAATCCGCGGCAAACGATGACCCGACTGGCGGTGCACGTGGCTGAGAGATGTCCCAAGGCATGGTTCCACTATGGGCCAATAGGAAACCCTGTGAATACCCTTGCGTGGTTTTTATTTGAGACCTCGCTTGACTACAAAAAAAGTACACATACAATTCTATTAAGGGTAAGGTCTACTGTCTTGTAGGCAAGAGTGCGAAACAAAATTACACATCACATGCCTGCAAAAAGTTAATCAACGGAATGAAGCTCTCTTGGAGGAATGGCAGCCACGAGAGCTGCGCATGTTGCCCCGACATAAAGCGGAGGAGCTGGAGCAGAGGTGCGCAAAGACAAGTTGATGACTTCAGTGCTTTGTGTCAAAATACCTTGACAGTTGGAGATGTGGTACAATGACTGGATTGAATGGATGAGATTGGATGGGCAACAATGAATCAATGGGTTACACTTGTTTCACTGTTTCATAGCTCCAAAGCTTCGTGGCTTTTTGTAGCTGTCACCGCTGTCACCGTGCGCTCAGTGGTGGTGAAGCTTTGTCAGCGGAGCTGGCCGCCAGGCGGGGATGGATGGCTTTTGTTGTCACCATGGGGTCCAAAAGTGTCCCAAATTTCATGGATCTGTGCAACTGATTTTCGGTTGACCTTAGTTAACCTTGGAGCCTTAATTTATTCATTGCCCCATGAACTTCAACTGCAAGGCTGGGCGTGGATGCTGGACTTCATGCTGTGCCATTGACGCCGCTGGGCCACCGCAACCGACGGCAGCGGGGGCTGGCCGTGGTGCTGCTGACGCAGCCAAGGTGGGTTGCAGACACGCATATGGGGCGACCTGCATCGTGCAGCACCCAGGTTCGACACCGAATTCGCCCAGTCTGATAGTGACGGGAAGTCCGAGTTGCAGCGCTTTGCCCAACGTGTCCTGCTTGGAGGTCGGCCGGCCAGTCACTGGGCACTGGGCAATAGCATCTGTCATGGAGGAGAAGATTTGAAGTTAAGAATTTTGAACAAATAAATATGAAAGCAACCTAAAGTCTAAAAACATTCTATTCGAAAACATTTTTGATCTAGGATCTGCGTTTCGGGATGTTTGGGGACCTTCCATGTCAAAGTGTGAGCACCATGTTCATTCCGCGTAATGCGTAATCTTGTGATTTGTTTGATTCAACGCTGTCGCAGGCTCTTTGGAGGCCAAACTGCAAGCACCAGACAGGGAGCTGTACCGCCGTTTGCGGTCTCCCTCCCCGAAGGAGCCTTGCAAAGGCAATACACACAGACAAACCTGTTCCCTGCTCAAGTACCCCCAAGCCATCCTGTCCTGGGACCACAGTTGCAAGGACAGCATGCTGGATGTGGCTTGGCCATGCCGCAACCGCGAGATCGAACTTTGCCAAGGACAGATCTGCATTTTTGTTCGCAAGAGATACTCTTAGAAGATCGATTCAACCACAGCAAGAGAGATCTTCAAGTTTCCTTCAGTTGAAACCAACTTGAAATGTCAGGTTATCAATTTCAGAGTCGCTGGGTTGATAAACTTCTGGCTGAGTGATTGGTAGCTTTTTTCTTGACTCACCAGATCATTCGCATGAATTTTGGCCTGGATTTTGATGTACATTTCGTAGAGATACCGTATATAGACATATCCCGTATGTAGACATATCCCGTATATAGACATATCATATACACATACGTGGCAGGTTTGAAGGGTGGCAGCGATCAGCTACCAAAGATGTCCCGCATCCTCGCATCCGATGAGGCCTTGACAACACAAAAGCTCAAAAATCCTGCGATGAAATTCTACTCTAGTCGATTTGTTCAGGATCACCGAACTTGAAATCTTCCTTTCAGTGCTTCCCATTCAAGATGCCAAAATGCAACATGCCCCTATATGGACTGTAGTGTCTCCTTGATTGCAAAATCTCAAATGCTAGCCTGCCTCCTCATGCCACCTCCAAATTGCATATTGCCATGGATGTTCATGAATCATGATCGTTCACAAGACCTCTTCCATGAACCGCAACCATGTGCTGTGAAGAGGCAAAGATCCAATGTCTGCAGAAGTTCGCGAATCATGCCGCTGGGTGCTCTCACAAGGGTCCGGAAGTCATTGTTTCCCTAGAGATTGAGAGTTGCAAGAGGGCAAGTCGAAAACCGTTGAACAATTCTTGCATAGATAGAATTGCAAATTGATCTGCCAAAATCAAGTAGAAACAGATATCTACAATAGTTCATGTCATTGAAACCGGTTGAATCTCCCCTGCCTCTTTTGCAAGATATGTAGAATAGATACTGTAGACTGACCCAATGGAAGAAACCCAGACACTTCATTTGTTTCTGACTGGCAACAAGTCCCCCCGGTTTCTAGGACAGCCATGCCACTGGGACCCGTTGTCTGTGGTGCTCAGGAACTGCAAGCCATAGAGATGTTCGCTTGGGCCTTGCTGCGCTTTCCCGATGCACCTGAGGGCCTGAAATTGGGCCTGCTCCGCACTTTGGAGGAGGACAGCCCAGCCGAGAACAGATTGGAATGAGTGGTTCGTGTATGAGTGATTCAATTGCCGAGTTCGACTCTGACTTGAAGCAGTCGTAAAAGCTTGTGCGAGATGCAAAGAAGTTGATGTCCGAGCGACCAGGAACAGTCTCATTGTCGGCTCTACTTGCAACGCGCCAATGCCATAGCGGCAAGAAATGGTGTTTCAAGTCCAGAACATTTGGGTCCAGCACCCTTGTCAGGCCACAGCAATTTGCAAAGTTTTCTGGGGGCGAGAAGCAGACGACTGGCATGTGTTTGTAACAATTTTTGTCGTGTATACAAGCATTGGTCTTGCTACCAGGCTACTTGTGGAGTTGCTTGGATGGAGTTCGGCAAGCAGAGGAGCCTTTGATGGCATTCCTTTGTGGCGTAGGCGACTGATCAGCTCTAGTTTTCAGCTGATCTTTGCTTCGATCGAAAAGCTCAGTGCCTGCCCATGTGTGGGTGTTAAGACATTCGCTTCAAGCCTTGTTCATATAGTACCATCAAAAATTCTGTGTCCTTCTCTTGTTCAATACCCATTGTTGTCTCGGATGAGTCATTGGTTCCGTTTGATACGTATTCAACCAAATGGACGGCAGTGGTTCTTTCAATACCCACAAAAATAATCAAACACATGTATCTGATGTCTGCTGTGAGATGTTGTGTTTTGGTGTTTCGGTGTTTCGGAGGCCTTACCTTTGAGGCAGCAAACTTGGATCATAGCCTCCGCTACCGTGACATCTTCCTGCAGGCTTGAGGATCAACGGCTCAAGGGATTCGTTGGTTTGGTGTTTGATCGGTGGACAGAGTTGAAGGTAGAAACAGAGAAAGCGTCTTGTTGTTCAGGTGAATGCTTACTGTCCCTAGAGACATATTTTTAATTATTTTTACTTGTACAGATCTGTGATCCGTGTGTAGATACCTGTCAGGCGGGTGATGAGGAGACTGCGGCGGTCCTGCAACAGGTCCATGATGAGGAGCCGAGGGAGGTGGACATCATTTTTGGATCATTTTTGGAAACCGAGACGATAATCATCCATCCCATCCCTTTCTTTTGCTCGTCATGCCCCAGGAGGTGCATCATGTTCGCTTGGCCCGCGTGTGGCTGCGGCGCTTGTCTGGTGCCACGGGCATCCATGACGATTTGGAGCTGTACCAACGTCGGCAGACCCAAATGATCCAGACATGAACAGTTTTCATTTGATGCAAACTGGTGTCTCCTTTCTTTGAAGAGGGAACATGAGACACTCTGACGTTGCATCGCATCTTTCCGACATTTGCCATACCTTCAAGGCCATGCCATGCCCCCGGCCTTTGTTTTAGCGAAAGCTCGCGGCAAGGGCTTCTCTGGCGAAGCGGCGCGACGGAAGGCGGGGCTCTCGGAAGAGTTGATTGCTGCGGTGAAGACAGCGAGGACTGGAAGGATGCTAGGATGATGCGTGGTGGTGGTGGGTGGTGGTGATTTGTGATGAGTAATTTTTACGAGGAAGAGAAAGACAAGCAAGAAGAGATGCCTCACTCCTGTTGCTTGATTTGTGGATTTGTGATTTTCATTCCTTCTGTGAAGAGATCTCCAAAGGGTCACATCTCCGACTCTAGGAGCGAGCGCAGAGCTCGATCGCTTCCGGCGAAGAGCTGATGTACTGGGCGTGTCCCGGGATGGCAAAAAAAACAGCGGCCGTTGCAGTGACAAGGAACGCAACTCAAAATGATGCATGAATTCAGAGCCTATGCAGTAAGCTCTCAATCAATGAAGTGCAGTGCAATCTTTGTTTAATGTGCAGATTTGGACTGAACCAATTGCTCTCCAAGGCTGTTGATGTGCTTTAAGTTTCACTACCTACAGTTGTTGGTCGCCTCCGCATGGTCAACATCTGTGCAGATGTTGAAATGCCAAGAACCGTGATGCGCTGTGAATTTTTGGGGCTCAAGGCTCAAGGCGTTTGAGAAACTTTTCGGCTGGAGCTGCCTGGCAGGTGAGGAAGTTTGGGGGAATTGTGCTGCAGCTTCAACCTCACAGCTGCGCCGCTGCGCGTTTCTTTTTGGGGTGTCATAGTGTCATAGATTGGAAGAAGTTTCCGTTCCAAGATGGTTGTATGTGAGAGGATGGGATTTGTAGGGATTTGTTGGCTCTGGACCTTGCAACTGACAGGATCTGCCGGACCTCCCATCATGGGCTGCGGTGCCAGTGCCGAGGTGGGAGATGGGGTCAGTGTTATTTCTTTGTTTGGTGCAAGGGGTTCTATTTTCTATTTTTGGTTGATGGAGTGTTTTGACAAGTTCTTGCCCTGCCTAATTTAGGGCAACCGAAAGATTGAATAATATAGGCGGAGACACTTTCGATATGGTAATCCCTTGCTGCTTCTCATTGCGCCACTTTGCCAGTCCACTCAAAAGAAGAAGCAGCCAACAAGTCCAGAGGACCTTGGAGATGTGTTCAGAGTTTCACAAACTAAGCCAGCTTGTTGGTTTTTTGTAGCTTTCATCCCCACAACACTTAAGCAGTCTGGGACCTGCTTGCCCTGTGCCCCGTCAAGTGACACAGGTGAATCTTTCAAGGGCAACCTTCAAAATGCAAAATATCCATGGTCCATCTCTATATAGGTCTTGTGAATTGTGAAGTGATGCCCAACATTTCAACATCTTCCATCTATTCCATGTGACCAAGATGACTGCTAGGATCGCATCAAGGACAAGAAAGCTGCCAAGGTGGGTGCTGGAGTTGGGAAATGATGATGCGCTTGGCTGTGTGAAACGAGGGAAGTTGCGGTTGGTCTTCCTAATCATTCAGCATTCCTTGGAGAATTTGATGCAATCCTCACGATTCACCGTTCATGACTATCCAGTCCTGTGTCATTGTGCTGCCACCATAATTGTTGAAAGTATATTGTAATACAAGATATTGCAATGATTCATGAACATTAAGATGTAACTATGTAGGTTTTATATAGATGTACGATTGCCAACAAAAGCCGGGCCCAGCCTTTCCGTGGTGTGTGTAAAGGTGAAACTGCAGTGGGGATCCCTCACAGGATGCATTCCAGGTGGTTGTGGTGTTGGTTGCCTCCTTTGCAGGATGAGAACAAGGCATATCAAATGCAGTTGCAATTCTTGGAGCACGTGCCCCTAATGAAGCGTCTTCCCAAGGAGGGATGGGAGCCTGGTGTGGATTTTTGGGGTTGCTTGCTTTTGCTTGTCCGTGTTGCCCCTTTCAAACCAGTAGTTACTCCTCCAAGTTCTGGTTTTTTGCGAAACTTTCAGAGTTCTTGGGCCCTGCCATCGAAATTTCACATTTGATAAAGTGATGCATTACATTATGTTGGGAATAAATGCTGGAAGCCAAGATACATCAGTTTGGTGTCAACTGTTTGATTCCGCCTCTTCGGTAGAACACGACATTGCTTCAGAATTCATGGTGTTGTGGCCCGGACATGTCGCAGGATCAGCATCCACTGGTTGCCAGCGTTTGCGAGATGTGTGAGTACAAGAAGGGGGACCTTGATCCGCTGATGTCATGTGTTTTCAAGATGACCCCCCCTTTTTGTCCCCTTTTTATAGAGACTGTCTAGTGCACAATATCAGGCAAGGCCAGAATGTTTTTGTTGAGAAGATTCATCTATCTTTTGCTGTTCCGTTTGGTTTGGTTTCTGGGGGCACTACGTTGCCACAGCAGGAAGTCAAGTGATCTCACTCTTTGTCTTTGTCTTCATCTCTTTCCATTTGTCTTGCATGCAAGGCAGCATTTGTAGTCATTGCAATAGCAGCTTGTGCGATGGTTCTAAGATTCTAAGATGTTCGCAGAGTTGAAGCTGTCGAGGCTTTGACTTTTTTGTGCAGGACACAATCTTCAAACAGGGTGACACCGGGCAAGAGTTCTTTGTCATCCGATCTGGTGAGGCATCTGTCTTCGTTCGGGTGCTCAATTGATCTCAATTGACGATTGAGGATCGGTTCAGTTGAGACCTTTCTGCGCCAAAACAGATCGCGGCCGTGGATATTTTATATTCTTGTGACCTGCGGCAAGGTCACGGACGAGAAGGGTGTTCAGAAGAAGGTAGCAGGGCTAAAGGCGCAACCCGGCACTCTGGTTGTTGTTTAACGATGGCCGTTTATCCATGGTTTACCAAGGTTGAGAGCATGGGGTCCTTTACAGCCAAGTGCATGAAAGTTGGATTGAAGAGAACCCACAGTGCACATATCGACATGATTCTTATTCTTATTTTGTCAGCTGTTCCCTCTGTCCCTGACCAGTCTGGTGACTACTTTGGAGAGAAAGCTTTGTTACGTGAAGAGCTTGGGTACTCCGACCATCCAATGCTCCAAGCTGCATCAAGCTGCATCATCCCGCTGCATCATTTTTCTGGGAAGCGAGGTGAAGAGCCACGTACTGCAACCATCAAAGCTGACACCATGCTTAGCACATTGAAGATCACTCAGAAGGTCTGGGCATCTGGGCCACTTTCAGAAGTGACTTGGGGTGATATGAGTGGCCGGTTTCAGATGTGAAGCTTGCTGTGCTGGATAGGCGTTCCAAGAGCTGGGTCAGCAACTGAGAAGGGGATCTATGTCAGACAATCTCATAGGATGCAAGTCCAAAACTTGCTCTGATTCCATCTCGTTTCCAAGCTTTCTGTCGCCTGAACAGATTCTGGGGATTTCTGGGGCTCCGAATGCTTTGAGTGTGGCTGAGGCCTTCATGAAAAGCTTCAGTTTGCCAACCGCCGGGCCGTGGGTGGTGGCGGCGGTGTCCAGCAAAAGGCCACGGGATGCATACCTGAGTTCTTTCAGGGATCAGATCTAAGAGGTCAAATTAGAAACAAATTACCTGACCACACTGGACCACACCTAAATATACTCAAATGATGGTTCTGGGGAATGGATGTGTATTCATTCTTTCGGGGATTTTTGTGCGGTTGGTGAAGTGCATACTATGGTATATCCTGTCAAATTATGTAATACATTATAATATACCAATTTGGGTATCTCAAGCCCCAAGACTCAGGCGTTCAGTGTTTGGTCAAACCTTGCCGGGGCAAGATTCATCTCTATGACCAACTTGCCCATCAGCCTGCCACAATGTCCTGTCACCTAGGATCATTCAATCACAACCAAGAACACGGCAGGAGATTTTAGTTTGTACTTCGACACTGCGATCGATGTCTTTGGCATCACTTTTTCTATTCAGAATGGACAAGAACGGATACGGGTTGACCACATTGGCGGGTCGTGGGCTCACACCGCCAGGCTAAACCGCCCACTGCAAAGACCAGCGACGACATAGCCCTCATCACCGAGGCATTGAGGAGCGCGCAGATTTTTAGCCGGAGGGGCAGGGGGTGGTTTGGTTGGGTGCATAGTTGAAGTGTACATCATAATACGCTAGTCTTGAGCGTTTCCTTTTGGGCAGTGACATGCTTTGATCATGTCAAAGCACATAAATAGTTGGGATGACATTGCAGAAGACATCAATGTCTTGGTCATGATCATTCGAAGATCTAATCCCAGGCAAACATACAAGGCGCTTGATGATGTTTTTGGAGGTCAGATGAAATCTTGTGGAGCGAAGAGACATGAAGTAGGTCCAAGCAGTGTGCCAAAAATACATGGTCTGGTGGGCCAACTCGAAAGAATCGCAGGAACAACGAGAATTTGGCTACCATGACGACCTTGGATGAGGTGCTGGTGTGTTCACCATGACTGAACAAAAGTGTAGCTTCCACCCGAGTGCCATTGTGACATGGAAATGCATGGCCAGGCACGTTTGCGTGCATTTGTGGATGTAATGTGGAAGGAGGAAGTGAAGGCGGGGGAGAGCTGGACGGCTGGGATAGGGGCGAAGAGATTCAATGTCAAGTGGACCAAAGCAGGGCATTCGACTCATTCGACACCTTCACTTCGTTGGTTTAGGTGGTAGTGAATCCATACACAGGTCAGTTCCGGTTTAAACACATGGAGCCTTCCGTTCGATTGGTGCTTCCCTTCTGATCAGGAAGGTCAACGGATTATCGTTGAAGGTGATCTCCAAGCGGATTACTTCTATGTGGCTTCGGCATACTTCAGACTTCAGAGCTCACTTTTCCCCCTTCATCTTGCAGCAACTTGCTGCAATTTGGATCGCTGAGGTGGTGGAGTCTGGGCGCTTCGAAATCTCCATGGAGGTGGTCTGGGTACAAACTGTTTAGTGGTACATTGCCAGGTCTACAGAGGGTAAGTTTAAAATTCAAATTGGGCTTCCAGGTCTTGAATTTTCCATGAAACTAGAAAAGCCTCTGAGACTGGGAGGTACAGTAAAACTGGAAACACTTGAAGTGGGAAGAATCTTCGCGAAGCCAATGGCCACTGGCCGCTAACAGCTCAATTTTTCCCCAAGCTGTGATGAAGCCTCACCAGGAAAGCGACGAGAACGGCCAAAGTGCCGAAAATGCTTTGCACCATGCAGAGAGCAAGGCTCGGCAGAAGTCTTTTTGCATGGCGTACCCTTCAAAATTTTCGAAATCTTTTCGGTACTGGCTCTCAGCTTGCGCAGCCCCACAGGTGCTGAACGTCTTGTCGCAGGGTGGATCCTTCGGGGAGTTGGCACTGCTCTACTTCGTGCCACGTGCTGCCACTGTCCAGGTGGCTGGGCAGCTGTGACCTGTGAGGGATGTCTGATGTGTGTTTGAAAATACATGAAAATACAATGTTTCAGCGCACATGGACGTTCTGAGTTTGTTAACATTTCTTTTGTCCGTTCAAACTTGGAACACGAAAAACGGCTGTCCCGCAAAGGTCCTGACATAATTTTTCAGGTCTCGTTATGTCTCAACCCTTGGCCAGCCAGAGCTGTTGTTAAGGCCATCACGGATGGTGTCGTTTGGGTCATCGACCGAAGCAACTTCAAGGCCAGAATGGGATGACTTTGATGTGACTGGAAGCAAGAAGGGCCAAGTTTATTTATTTCATGGACCTTGATACAAAGATACCGCCAGATAACTGAAGACAAAACAGTGTTTCATATCCATAGTCCATGAGCATGCATGAAGCACCAAGAGCAACATTGAAACGTGTTCAGCCTTGATAGGAGAATCAAGTACCCATGTGTTTTGATCACTGAGCATCTGAATCCTGTTGCCATATCCAAGCACTGTGCCACATGGCAGGACATCTTGATGAAAGTCTCAGACAACAAGCTGAAAGAGTACGCATGCTCCTCAACACCAGGGTCAAGCTGGGCAGGAGTAAGCAGGACTTTTCCTGTCAGTCCCATGAAAGTCTCGTTTGTTGGAGGATTCCAATGCCACGCTTCCGGCTGTAGTTTTATGAAGTGTCAGCCACAAATTTTGGTTTGCTACGGGCAACCAAAGTTGCTTCCGTGTCTCTTGTTGAAAGATTCGAACCCCCAACTGATGACTCATCCGACAAGAATTGGATGGTAAGAGGTTGGCATCTCGTCAGCTGGCTTGTTGTTCAAGTTCGCTACCAGAAGGGAATGCTGTGTACTGTACCCTCGTACCCTTTCCTACAGGTGCGGTACTTGAATGACGTGAGCATCTTGGACACCCTCCTGGAGACCGAGAAGAAAGCCTTGGCTAAGGCCGGGGCACTTCAACGGTGGCATCAATGACATGAAAGCGCCTTATTCATTGGTAATTCTTGACCTGTGCAGTGGACAGGCCTTGGTTGAGATGCACTTCACCCAAGGCGGGGGGCACTTTGACGAGTGAAACTCTGTATTCATCCTGGGATGCAAAAAGTTGTCCCAACAAAATTTCAGTTCAAGCTGTCGACTTGGCAGGTGAGATGGTGGTTCAACAAGATGAGCCTGGCAACACCTTCTACATCATGTACGAGGCATGCAGAGAATTGATGGGCAAAAAGTCAACCCTTTCGCGGCCTCATACGTTTGCTGGCCCTGCAATTCCAGAGTCTCCCAGAGTTGGTCGAGCTGGTTTCAGAAAACAACTCTCTCTATAGTTCCATCTAGTCTCCCAGGTTGTACTCGATGTGCCAGGCAACTCAGGTCAGAACTTCCCTCTCATTTTGAAACCCTTGTCCACTTGATCCTGCATACTTCCAAAGAAGATTCCCAACCACCATGGTAGATTCACTTTGATTCCAGGTCAGATTTGTTGATACTTTTGCCCATCACTTTCCAGTGCCTGTCCATGATAAAGGGCAATGTGGACATCATCAAGGACGGCAGCGTTGTTGCCAACCTTGAGGTGGAGTCGGAAAGTTGCTGTTTGGACCAGGGCAGTTCGTGACGCTCTTCAGTGATGTTGATATTCTGAAGCTTTGAAGCCCATTGGGCCGTATCTTGAAACCCTCCATCACAGAGGCCAACGGTTATCTTAGTTATCTTATTGTTGTGCTGTCTGAGCGCAGATCTGCCAAGTTCGGGCAGGACCTGCAAAGAGATTATTTGTCTTGCATACAAGAGGGTTGTGTTGACTTTCATTCAGTTCCAGTATTTTACACTAAGAGGGCACTACTGTTACATCCCCAAAACACAAATGGTCAAGGGCCTGCCCAGCAGGGATCACCCCTTGCCTGTAGTCAATTCTCATCATTTTTCGCAGGCAAAGGTGTGGACTTTAGAGATCACCTGAGGAAAGGCTTGTGAAGCAGTCCTCTTCGGCTTCAGGAAGTTAATCGCATGCAACACAGCATAGTAGGATTTGTAGCGCGCTATTGCAGACATGTTTTGCAAACATGCCATTATGATATTATATAATTATATACAGTAAATCACGCAATATATTGATCATTATCTATGATGGCACTTTCTCCCTAAGGTTTGCATTTATTGATTGCGTTCTTCATTTCAGATACCGCGAAAGCACATAAACCAGCTTTTCTGGGCACCTCCAGTTCGACCCATGTCGTGCGAGCAATGCTCGGGGATTTGCAGCTCTCATGGGACATGTCTCAGCGCTTCTGTGCTTCCTGTTGAAGCTGAGACTCCGAGCTGGAATGAATTTGCGGGCATGCATTTGCTTTGGCCAGGTGCCATGTGCCTTCGTCTCAGACTTTTCGGGACTCGAAGACTCGAAGTAGCAAGTGGAAATAAGTGGAAAGGGGATCCACAAGTCATTGAAAAACGTTTTTTTTTGTATACTTTGGTGTTGTATTGCATGTAGATGTAGAGGGAAGGCTACGCCCATTTTGCAAGAGTTGATCAGAGAAACAACATGCAGGCGCTTATCGTCAGAATTTTATGGTCTTGATTTTGAATTCAATTTGGAAGGCGATGATTGGAAGCTGCACTTGAAACGATTTGCCCTCCTATTTGGAATTGAATAAATCTTGGGTAAAAATACTGGCCTCTGGATTTTTGAGGCTTCTCCCTTTAGGTTCAAACGACAGGTTCATGCTGGTACCCAAAATGGCCTGCAATGCCACATTTTCAAAGTCAACTGGAGATCCAGAAATGGTGCAAAGTTGGATATTGCCTGGTTGGCCTTGAAAGCTAAGGCAGATTCTCTTGACTGTGTTGATCACATGTGTGAGACCTATCTACACTGCCATCCGTGACAGAAGCACCCGCGTCCGTATCTTCCTGCGACGTTATATTGGCATGCCCGACAAGCGGAGGGTTCCTGTTCGGCAGCCGGTTGTCAGACTTGACGTACGAAAGTTCAAAGCAGTCTAAGTCCGACAGGTTGACGAGGTGACACTATATCTCGATTCAAGGAATTAATTGACTCATATCGTGAAGAACTGTAATCAGAAAGTAAAACTTATTGTTTTTTGGGCCGTTGACACAGCTCTTGAGGTCACATGTGTCACCCCGCAGATCCTCATTCAGATCTTGCGTTTGGCGGCAGCATTGAGCCACACCTACATCTATGCTGTCAAGACATATACCAAGGCGATGAATGCCCTGAGATGCTGCTGTCACACGTTCGTGTTCTGTCTTCAAGACTTCAATGAGGTTATGTACAGTACTGCAATGATACTGATACTTGTTCACAATTGTCATGGCCGCTGGCACGTTTTGGTCTTCAGTATGCAATGATCACCAGCTGAGAACATACAGTTTCATGCAGTTTCAGTTTCACGGTTCCCTCGCCACGTGCAGGGAAGTTGGAACGCGAACAACATCGGCACGTGGGAGACTGGATTCAGAGTCTTGTCTGCGTCATTTCTCCCCCTATAAAGCATTGCTTTCTGATTTTTGCACAACGGGAATTGACGATGCCGACAGGATTGTTCTCAGAGTGGTATCTAGAGGATGTTGAATCCAGGTCTCATGTCAGTCCTTTTGCAACATTTCTAGGGTTTTGCCACAACGCTCAGGTTGCTTCTTTGTTTTCACTTATCTTCTAGAGCGTGTTAGCGAAGGATTCCAGCTGAGATTCTGGAACCCGAAGGTTGGGCTGTGAAGTTGAGCTTTCAAAACGATTATGCTAATGAGGTTTCCAAAATCAAGTCACGGTCGCTTTGTAAAAATGATGAACACACCTAACATAACACGCCATACTCAAGGGTGCATGGAAGTCAAACTTCATTTGAGCCAGGCCGTAGTGGATGTGTTTGTGATTACTCCCATTTTCTTTCCTTATGGCCTGGATGCAGAACCAGTGCCAATGGAGAGGCTGGGGATATGGTGGGAGGTGGTGGTCACAGGAGAAGTTTTAACCATGGATATTGCAAGTTGAAGTTTAAACTCCAGCTCAGCCATGAAACATGGCTGATAGCAAATGGCGGTGACCGATGTTTGGGGAATCGGAGTGGCAGCCGCTTGAATCACTTGAAGAGAGTTTGGGGGGTCCGAATGCATAGTCATCGTCGTCGCCGTCTTCCTCCTCCTCCTCCTCCTTGGCGTGACAATACTGCTGATAATTGCTGTTGTCGTCGTCCTCCTCCTCCTCGTCACCATCATCATCGTCATCATTATCATCGTCATCATCATCTTCTTCTTCTTCTTCCTTCAATTATAGGTTTCAAAGCCTTCTTCACCTTTAGCAAATTGATTACCTTCATCATCTTCACAGGCAGATAGGAGAAGATGCAGGATGAGGTTTCCAACTGATCAGGGTGAAGATCTGCCCGTACGGCCAGGCGGTGGCTTTCACTCTGCTATCTTCGCATCATTACAGCACTTGGTGCTTTCAGGCACTTGGGTTTGTCACGTGGGTCACCGTCGGTCCCATGTCTTTGCAAACTCGACTCCTCAGGACTCTTCAGCATCTCTTCCGTGACAATTCGCAACAGCAAGATACTGTTCTGGGTCGATGTGTGGCTTGGCAACACTATGAAGAGCTGTGTGCAACCAGACTTCGGTTGCTGGGGATTGGGGGCTTAGGGATTGATTGGAGTTTGATTAGGTTGGACAGCATAGCCTGGCCAGCGGCCGGTTCATGTGGGTTCTGACGCTGATGCAGTTTGTAGGTTCTCACGATGCTCCGCCTCACTACAATGGCCATGGACTCAGTTGGGTACCTCCGAAACGCAAAGCATCTGACTTCCAGGATAGAGTAGACTTGCTTGTGTATATATCATAATTGTGATATCATCATAATATCCATGTATCTATCCTTGCTACAGCAGCTTTGTTTGATACGATCATAAGCATTCGGGTTCCAAGCAGTTTTTCAATGTTTTCATGATCCTGGTGTCACCTTGGATTGGATGAAACAGCCGTGTGACCGTTTGATACCTATATTGATGGATGGTCCAGTTTCCGTTTGAAACTTTGCCTCTGTTTGCCATGGAAAGCTACTAATTACAATCCCTGCTCTGGAGCCCTTTCTTGGTGAAATTTGCTGCATGCATGGAGTCCATGTGTGACTATCGAGCTGGTGCATCAAAGAGATGCATATATTTTTGTTTATTTCTTCAACCAACCACAAGGTGACTGCCTTAGAATTGGAATGTATCTAGTACCTAATTCTATACAGTTATGTTATTATACACTCTGATTATCATATACTCTTAGCTTGCGTCGTTTCCCCTGCATCCCACCTTCGAACTACCCATCTCTGCAAAACGTCTCCCAAGATCGTGTGCATGGCGGGCACCATGTTCAGCCTGGAGGTGCTGGGAGAGATTCCTGGCATGGAGGACACTGGTGGAAGTTCTGTGGAGCCAGTAGATACCAATCGCAAGTAGAGTACCAAATGTCCCCATGCAAGTAAGTAACTATGGCGTTTAAATGCAAGGAGCACTAACATACCATACATAGCTCCAAGCACCGCACCCAAAGACGATGAGTATGTGCGCAACTTCAATGACTTTGAAGCATCCGAGCTCAATATAGATATAGAAGATATATAGATGGATTCTTCAGTGGATTGCTCCACATGAACTCCAGCTCTGTCAAACAGCAGGATACATTCTTGACTGTTGGCATGGGAGATCTGTCACTGGGCCTGCGCTGTCATCGATTTTGTTCCTGGTTTGTTGGGTGGCGCGGTGAATCGGTGAATCACCATGAGGTCTATTATGCAGATGATTTACTGGATCACAACCACGATTTCCACCGTCGGCTATGGTGATTTTTCACCGACCACTGTCCCTTCAAGGCACGGAGTGGAGGTCATGCCACTGGGGAAGCTCCTTTTCGATGTTGATCCAACCAGCTGATGTGCAATGTTTAGGTTTAGATATTTACCGTGAAGAGATGCAAGGGA
The DNA here is from genome assembly GCA_000507305.1 of Breviolum minutum Mf 1.05b.01. NCBI lineage: Eukaryota > Dinophyceae > Suessiales > Symbiodiniaceae > Breviolum > Breviolum minutum. Next base: position 109,132 of record DF240596.1, read on the forward strand.
GGTTAGCCAACCTAGCCAACGCAGCAAACCTTTCCTGCAGCCCTTCGAGGTCCTTGTCCTTGCGACATCAGTTTCATTGTTGCCAACAATTATGTGTTTTATGATTCCAATTCTTCCCGTACTTCTTACAAAGCCTACCAACTCCACATGTAGACTACACAAGCGCATACATGGGCCCAACAGGTGCAATGTATACAAAACAAAGTGTGTACTATGGGGTCTTAGCCAACATAATAAGGCTGCAAGCTGGGTGAGTTCCTGGCAGGTTCCGGAGAGGTTCGAAGGATTGTAAGGGTTTCGGGACATTCAGGGGAAAGGCTCCGGAGCCCGTTTTGGGAAACTGCATAAGGTTCCGGACAAGGTTCCTTGGCAAGGTCTGGATAAGGCCGAAGAGGTGGCGGATACGTTTCCGGGGATGGTTCTGAAGGAAGGCTATGAGGTTGCGAGGGAAGGTTCTCGGTAGGTTCTAGGGAGAGGAAAGTTCCAGTTCTCGATGCGGCCACATATAGAACTGCCCCATGAATTTTGTCTCCAGACTGCTCTTCCTTTTACATTGAAGCTGTTGCAGTTGTTTTACTTGGCGGTGCTTGGAGGATCATCATCATTTTCTTTATCTTTGGTGGTGTGATCTTCTTCGGCTCTGAGACATCTGAAATTGTCGAGATTTTCAACGACACAGAACAGGGCCATGGGAGTTACGTCAACCACTGGCTAGAGTGGAAGTTCCTTGACCAAATGGTCTTGAGCCACGGCATAATATGGATTCTGAAGTGGAGACGTTTTGCTAAAGTTGTTGCTTCACCATTTGGCAATTTTCGGTATGAGAACTACCCATTTCAGTTCGGGCCAAAGGTCTACCCTCGATTCTCGGGCGCGGACCTGTTCAGACTGAATGTTCACTGCGAGATTAGACTTCAACACCCCAGCATGGAAGGAATATTCCCACAAAGTTATTTTGAATAGTCAAGAGCTTGCGTTTTGCCAATTTCCCTTGTTGACTTTGCCGTGGGAAGGATACCACCTGAGTTCGGTTTGCATTTGTTCAGAAGGATCCGTGAAGATCTGTCATTTTTTTTTCTGACCGTGGGACAAGTTTTTCGGTTGAGGCAGTGGATGGGCACCTTGGAAGCCAACGGCGTCGGGTGGATTTGGATTTTCACTTTGCGATTTTGCGCAGAAACTAGGATAAGCTTGTAGAATCGAGTTGGTGACATGCGGCCAGATTTGTAGCCTTGAATGTGAAAAGTAAACAGTGAACTTGTGAGTCCTTCCTTTCTTCGGTCCTGCAGACCAGCGGCCATCACCATAGTGGTTCCCACGCAATACGCTTCACCTGAAGATCTTGGAACATGCAAAGCCAAGGCCATCGAGTTGGGTCAGCACAGATTGTGATCACCGGCAATGGATGTCACATGTCGTCTCCCTTGATGGAAACCTTACTACTGGAAACCTTGACGGTGACAGATGACCAATGGAATGTGGAAGGGCCAGATTTGGCATCTTGGCCATGGCAAGTTAAAAGGTGGAAAGCTAATGATGAATGCGATCTCAGGTTGTCCCAAGTAGGTCACTTGTTGGGGTTTGAAATTCTTTATGCACGAAAGAAACTCTGAATCTGAAGCTACATGGGAAGCTACTTCATTGTTGCGTTAGCCGGAACCATGTCAATTCCGCACACACTGTTCCAACTCTTCGTTGGTAGGCCACTGTTTGAATGGTCTGGATGCTTGCAAGTGTAAAGACCACTTCGTGCTTGTTCCTTCGTCTTATTGCAGCGCAGTTAAGGTGTTCCTGAGCGACAAAGAATACGACTTTGATCTGAAGGCTTTTGTCGAAACGGAGCTGGGACCAGGACCGGATGGGTTTTCGAGCAGTGAGCTGTAGGCGGTGTTGCTGCATGAGGCTTTAAGATGAACTCACTTTTTTTCCCTGCTCAAAAGACTACATCCAAGTTGTTTCAGAAATCGCGCATGTGCAGGACAGGCTGCCAAGGTCTTCTTTTTGCGTGGCTCTGTGCTGAATGCTCGTGACCTCGAGCGCGCGCTGCTTGGCGAAACAGGAGGAATTAGAGGGAGAAGTAGGAGACAGGATTTTTGCTGCAAGATGTAGGTGATTTCCATTGCTATCATTGCTTTCCTGCTTTTAGAGATTTGCCAACCTTCAGCTTCTGACCTCGGGGCCCTGACCTGGGAAGAGTTTGTTTGTCAGCCCGTTTGGACCCAAGGCAAATCAAGACTTCCAAACTCTGCTTTGTGATCCCTGATTACGCTGCCGAGGTGGGTTTTTTAACGGTTAAATATGGAGGGATTGCTTTGAAAGTTCAAGTACTGCGTTAGGTTTTGCACTCAAATCTCTCTTGGCATGTTGATATTTCATGATATTTCAATCCACATGATCAGGGCATGGTGATGTCTCCATTACTCTTGCCTCAGGATGCCTGCGAAGAGGACTCGGCAAACATCATGATGTCCTTGTCCATGCCACTTGGACGAACGGGGCCGACCTGTGTTGATAGGAAGATCTGATGTTGATGTCAGTGAAGGTAATGCGACAGATCCTGGTCATACTAATACTGTGGCCATGCACAGATCGATACTTTGCGGTTTGATTCCTTCGCAAGGCTACGTCATTCTCCAAAGCTGAGAATACGACTCATGCTGTTGCAGCCTGAGGCGAACCAGGGCAAACATGTGTGTTTTGCCAAGGGCAGCGCTAATGACGATATCCATTCATAATCATTATAATATTATCTAGTTATAGTAATTATAGTCAATCAGTGTTCAAATTCGAGCAGTATCGTCGTCTTCTAAATTGAGATTCCAGATGCCAGATGTCAGCGGGGAGGTATTTTTTTTTTTTTGTGTCTATTTTTTTTT
>DF240597.1:0-28082 GCA_000507305.1 Breviolum minutum Mf 1.05b.01
ACCTGAATTAAGGTCATTTTGGGGGGATTCCCTTACTAAACCACCATTTGGGGTGACCAACCGGCGGGAAAGGTCGCTATAATTTGCCCAGAATATCATGTGCTTCAGTTAGATGTTAATTTTCCAACCACAGTTCCGGCAGCCGGCTGCCCACTGGCCATGTCTGAAAACCTCAAAGGAAACCTTTGGACTTCCAAAACCCCGTGAAGGTTATGAAGGTTTGATTTTTTTGGGGAAGTGCTGATCATTTTTAGTAGGAAAACCCATGGGTTTGTTGGGGAAACCCACCATTTGAGAAAACCCTCATATAGCCCTGAAAATTATGAGTTATAACTTGTTATAACCAGTAAAAATGAAAGAAAAGTGGCTTCCCATGGTATGTCGGTATGTCCAAGTCATGGTGACGAATCCACGAATGTGTCGAATCCGGGCGAGTGCAAACTGTAGTAAAATTCACACACCTAAGGATCCTGGCTCTCTGAAACTGGGATGGTTGCATAGAACCTAAATGAACCTATGCGTGAAACGGATGTGATGTGAAGGACGCGATTTAATCATTTGCTTATTCAATATGACGGTTGATGCCTAGGGATATAGAATAATCAGATTGAAGTTATCTAAACTCCCATCTTGGGAAAAAGTAGAACAGATTCTCCCAAATGGTGGAAATCTCAGTGGTGATTTACCATGGTAAAATCTGTAAACAAATCACCTTCACCATTTCCGAAAGTCATTAATATCAACTATTATCAACTTTACAGGATCCATGGGACTGGTACCACATATCCCACCTTGGGAAAAGGAAAATCATCTTCAAAATGCCATTTTTGGAGGATATGTTAGTTTCCTGGAGGGTATATTTACCTACATTGATCCCATAAAAATCAACCATTCATGTAGGTAAATATGCCGTGGGACGTCCCGTGGGTGGAAACCCTATGGGAACTCACAGAACCTGAGCTGCTCACCAAGAAGCCAATAGCATCCAACCCCAATCATCTCCACAAAAGATTTTGACGCCCTTGGCAAAAATTCGTAAGATCAGTTCAAAGGTGAAGAAGAAGGTATAGATAGAAGCAAACCTTGGTCGAAAAGGTGGTGGACATCAGCTGTGAAGATTGAGGATTCGGGGCATAAAATCTCCGAAATTTAGGCACGGAACATCCCTGGAGACCTTGATCGCTCCCACAATACTGTTGATGGTTCAGACATGCGGCGAACCAGTTGATATGGTAAATATTCCATTATTTACAGGGTTTGTTACATCCCAAGTGGTTGTTTGGGATTTCTTCCATCAACAGTATCACAGGGTGTTTGCCAGAAAATTGCAGGGCGGAAAGCTTTTGATGTTCAGATTCGGATGTCTTTGAGGTCATTGGGTTCAACGAAGGTGACTTAGATAAGATGAAGGGTATGAAGATCATTGATACTTGGAGGATCATCCCAGTGGATGTAAGTGGTTAGTTACCCCAAACTTATAAGCCATGAATGGCCAGCTGGAAGGGGAACAACACTGGTTACGGGTTAGGGGACTTGTTAATCAGGGTTATTCACCACTTACTAACTGGGATGATCCTCCAGGTACTCATGATCAACTCATGAAAAACCCATGCTAGTAAAGGTCGAGAGGGTGGGTTGAACTTGAACTCAACATCGGTGATAACAGTAAACAGTGACATTCCAGTACTTCCCGACATAAAACTCAGAAGTTCAGAAGGGCTCCCGAAACGGATGTTAATGCCTACAGGTACAATAACCCATAAGATAATTCTCTATCACAACATGTTACAATAATGGTGCTGCAGAAGCCTTCGGTAAAAGCTATTATAACTCCTGGTCCTAGAGGGTACTGGACAACACCCTTCAAGAGCCATATATTTGATCGGCAAGAGCCATGTGAGTAGGGAACAATCACCAGGAGAATTACACTCGCGTTTGTGCTCCAAATACCTTGTGAGACTAGCTGGACCCCAAAAACATACCTGACTAAAACATCGTTCACCTCAGGAGGTATGACTGGAAAACTAGCCCTAGTGCTCCAAGTACCTTGTTAGGTTTGGCGTTTTTTCGGTACAGTCACCCCAATGGGCTAACCGGGAGTGTGCCTACCTGGATGAAAGCCATGGCTCTTCAACACTGACTCTTCATGAACGCACGGCACTAGAAATGTAAGTAGTTAAGTAGAGATGAAACACAAAAACACACTGCATAGATTTTTATAGAATTTTGGTTGCGGTTTTTTCTTGTTTTGTTTTTTAAACTTTACTAGTTGGTGTTTTTTCGCCACCCATCTGAAAACTATGCGCAAGTCAAACTCATTTCCCCAAGGTTCGTGGAGAAATCAAAAAATCTTTGAACTTTCACCACCTAGGTTTTCTTTCCACGCTGGAAGATTAACATGGAACCTACAAATCACCCATTTAGAAAGGAAAACGATCTTCCAAACCTCCATGACTATGTTCCATGTTAATCTTCAGGGGTGTATGCAAGTAACATGTCCATAAGAATGTTAACTTAATGTTAACGGTCAACAAACCAACCACAACTCTTCATCTCCGAACCTGTTGGGGTATGCAAAAAATGGCAACCTCCTGGGAGACTAGGGTAGTAAGACACTTGCACTCCCTGGAAACATCACCGGCAAGTTTACTCCTGAATATCCATGATTGGAAGAATCAAAAAAAACCTTTTGGTGTTTTTGCTGCTAGTTTCAGGGACTTGGGTTTGCGTGAGGTGGTTGGAAAAAAAAATCTCCCAAATGGTGGTTTAATGGTGATTTGCCACAGTAAAAAGTTCAAAATCACCTGTAACAAACAAAAAGTTTCCCCGGCGAAGTTTTCCCAAGTTTTTGTTGAGATTTGCGGACGCCAAGTGGCACAAAAAAACCTGGAGCCATTTCAGCCCCAGGATCCATTGAAGCCACTTCTACCTGAAGGAATGGCTGTCTGCTTCAAGAGATTCACACAGAAAAAAAGGAATCTGTGACATTATCTGGTTGGTTGTTTCAACCCATTTGAAAAAAAATAGTCAAATTGGGAATCTTCCCCAACTAGGGCTTAGGGGTGCAAATAAAACATATTTGAAACCACCACCTAGTTATTGCTTCAAGCATATCGCATCAATTCATTTCTCTAATATTATCATTGAATTATTGAATTATAATATACTGCCCGTATGCTCCACGTACAGTATGGATTCTTTACCTACTTTGGCTTAAATTTATGGTAAATGCGGATATTCCATACAAGAAGCAAAGTAGTAGTACATATATAAATTTGTTAAGAATTGTGTTCTTGGAAGGCATACATATTTTTTTCCATGAGGATATTCTGGCAAAAACATACTGACCTTTTGCCGGGCTCTCCGTCACCTGGTCCGTCACAATTTGACTAAATAGTTGAAACTCATCACACCCCTGCTACTTGGATGTCCCAGGAAGTTAGTAAATGGTTAGTAATTAAGTGGGTTATAACTTATAACCCTAATATATCCCATTTCTAGAGGTTATAACCCAGTTACTAACCATTGATCCTAACTTCCTGGGACATCCAAGTACCCTTCTTTGAATTCCTGATTTCGAGAGCAGTTTCGCCTGTCATTACTTTTGTTTGTTGTACAAAGCACCTTGAATAATTAACCACCATTTGGGCAAATATTTTGTGGGAACTTGTTCCAACCACCATGGCCAGTCGCAAATCCCAGCTTGGGAATAGGAAACAAAATCGGTGTCACTCCGGTGTTTTGTAGGATTTCCTGATCCATGGGAGGATTTTTTTCTAAGTTACCTACACGCATCCCTTCAACATCAACTAATGATTCATTAAAAAAGGTAAATATATGCTAGTCCCATGGGAATCCATCATGGGTTTCTTCGGTGTTCTGGATCCAACGGATCCATGGGATTTAACACCATGGGAGGCATCGTTTGGGATGGAAACAGCTTTCGCCAACAAGCTGGGCAATCAAAATCCCAAACCCTTCGCTGATGGGATTTGTTGCCTTTTCGCAGCAAAAGCCTTTTTCAAGCCACAGAAAAAAAAACACACACGAAAAGCCAGATCCAATTTGACCTATGATTTGTGCATATTTTATCTAAATACAGTAGGTCGGTTCAATCACCTAGTGACTTCACCATTATGGTAGGTAAAGGGAGGGTGACACCCGACACCCACAACGGTGGAGGATTCCCAATCTTTCCTAAGGTTTTCTATAAGAAACCCAACCGGGATCTCACCCCCCAGTTGCGCCAAGCCCGACCTGCACAGCAATGAAGATGGAGTTCGTCACCTTTGCTCCGGAGGATCGGTCGGGCCGGAAAGGGTGGAAGTTCGCGAGGAGAGGATACCGTTCTTTACACCCCTGGAAGATTAACATGGAACATGTCCTCATGGAGGTTTGGTTCAGATCATTTTCCTTTCTCTTCATGGGTGATGGCTGTAGGTTCCAGCCGTTATTCTTCCAGGGTGTACCCCCCCCCGTGAGAAAACTAAGAAGACTATAGCTGGAAAACCCAACCATGAATAAAGATGTACCTCCTATCAACAATGGAGGTTTGTTTCAGATCATTTTCCTTTTCAATTGGGTGATTTTTAGGTTCCAGCCGTTAATTTTCAGGGAGTAGGTCTGTGTGTGACCGATAGGCAGGGATGTACCCCGATCCCAACATGGGCCCCCTATGGGAAATCCCCAAAAAAGCCCTATGTATATAGGTATTATGGGTTACTCATCCCCAAGAATCCCTACAGAACACAACAAATACCATGGGGTACACCCAACTGTCCCTTGACTAATTATGCTCACTGCTCCTTTCTGCAGTTTTGGAGTGGGTTAAACGGGTACCGAAAAAACACCGAACCTAACAAGGTATGTGGAGCACTAGGCTATATGAGTTGGTGGTGGAACCAACCCAGGTGAATAAAAGATTCCTCAAATTGCATCCTCTCTTGAGGTAAAAAATCAACAACGAATCAAGATGAAGTTTCACCACGTCTATACAGTAAGTGGACCCCCTGTACAATGGGTATATGAACCCCTTTAAAGAATTGGGTTGATGAATTTATCATGGGCCCGAAGCAAAAAATGGGAGAAAAACTCGACCTGCACATTTTTTACATCGTAGAATTAATGGTCACCAAAGGCATCATGGCAACCCTTAGGTCCCCTGCGAAAAGTTAAACTCTTAGCGGGGGCCCACATATAAAATCCCACTAACAACTCAAGGAGCGTTTAGGGAATGAATAAGACTAATCTAAGATATGCCCAGGGCACAATAATCGTGGCGAAGAAGGCTTCGAAGAACCAACTTGTGACCAACAGTTCGACCTTTCGTCGAAAGAAGCGAAGCCATGATTCCTGGAAAGAAGCGAAGCCAAGTGCCCTATTTGTAAGGCAGCCTGTTGCTGGTTTTAGGGGTATTTTGTTGCCTTAAAAAAATAGGACGACTTGGCGTTCCAGCTGGTAAAATATCATCAAAAATGGTGGATGTTCCATGGCGATTTGATAATTTACAGGACTGTTTTGGGGATCTGTGTTCAGCGATCTCAGGGATCTCAGGCATCTTAGGGTCTTTGGAAATTTTGGGGCACCAAAAATGTCGGTATACCAGGATTTGGTCTTTCCATACTTGGTGGGTTTGAGAAATTCTTAGGGGTATTTTTCGCAAGGGTTACATGGGGTGAAATCAATACCTGTATGGTTCCGGCATAAGGGTGCAAAAAAGCAGGGCGCATTACATTACCAACCCAAACAATGTATTTTGAAGGGCAAATCCACCAAAATTGCAATACATTTCTAGTTGGTTTCAACCCAGCTGAAAAGTATTAGTCAACCGGGTAATCTTCCCTCAATAGGGGTGAAAATAAAAAATATTTCAAACCACCACCCAGATTTGTAATTGCTCGATACCCCCACAGTGGGCTTCTGTACTTGATCCCATAGATTTAAAGCCATTCATGTAGGCAAACATATTTACCATTCCCATTGACCGCGCATTTTTTGGTCATTAAAAAAAAACACGTCGCCCAAGACCTCAACAATTTGAAAACCCAGGAAGTCCTTGGCCACCATCTTTTATATAGGTTGGTTTCCGAACCACCTTTCTTTTAGGTAGGGGTGAAAATCATCTTCCAAAAGGAACCACCTTTTTTCAACATGGTGGCAACGACTTCCAGGGATACACCCCCCGAAAACTAACATGACCATGGAACATCACCATGTTAGGGAAAGAAGATACATCTTCAACTTGATTGTTTTTTCCACTGTCATGTTAGTTTTCGGGGGTGTAATTCCATGGAGCTTTGGTTCAGATGATCTTCCTTTCTAAATAAATGGGTTGATGGCTGTAGCTTCCAGCCGTTAGTTAATCTTCCAGGGAAATGGTGGTTGACTTCCACGGAAAATGTTGATGTGTTCATCTCCGTCCTCTTTCTGCTTATCAAAGCTGCCAATACAAAGAACGCCCTGCCAACCAAGGGGGGTTTCGATGGATTGGAAGATTCGCTCCGTAGGAATTTCCGGGATTTCCCAACATCCATCCTGAAAAATGAGGTTCAAATCAGTGGGATTTTCAGGGACCCCCAATAATGGGACCCCTTTATGGTAAGTTTCCCATACTATTCCCATACCACTCCCATAAGAATCCCTAAAATATATGGGAATAGTATGGGAAACTTACCGTAAAGGGGGTCCCATTATTGGGGGGTCCCTGAAAAATACCCNAAATCAGTGGATTTTCAGGGACCCCCTAATAATGGGACCCCTTTATGGTAAGTTTCCCATACTATTCCCATACCACTCCCATAAGAATCCCTAAAATATATGGGAATAGTATGGGAAACTTACCGTAAAGGGGTCCCATTATTGGGGGTCCCTGAAAATACCCTTGATCAAAGTCGGTTATTTGCATTGGTGAGTATACCGTACCTTTTAAAAAATCAAATATCTTGGGATATATCATGATGAATCAAATCTGTACTACATAAAGATTTAAACAATTAAACCTAGATTTTGCACATGACAATTCGTCGATGATATTCACCCAGAAAAATCCTAAGAATCCACGTCTTGCTATAAGCACATGTCTGATGTATATCGTATAGGATCCATTGGAATATTTACCGAATTATGGCAAAGGAAAATATACCATACATGGATCCTATTACCAAGAATGCTGTCTTGAAACCTCCTGGTTATTTTAGATGTTGATCCAAAACATTTTCTGCCAGACTCTGAAAATGAATTTCTGCCAGACATGTAAAAATCTTCAAATTTTTGTTGGCCGTGGATTCTATATAAATCTCGACACCTGGAACCCCAATGATTTTTCTTTTGTCAGAGGATAGTTGGATGTACCCCGATCTCAATGTGGGCCCCCTATGGGAAATCCCTAAAAACGCCGTATGTATAGTGAGTAATTATGGGTTATAAATAATCCAAAAACTTACAGAGAATAGAATAAATACCATGGGTACACTGTTCCGGGTACACCCAATTGTCCCTTGATTTTGGCAAAATGTTTAAGATTCAAAAAAGCAGAAGTTCCTTTCTCCATGAACCATTACATGGATCTCACATCCGTAAATTCATTACCTTTTGTTTTTAGCTTCAGCGTTCATCATCCAGAAGCCTTCGGACCGAGTCTTACACCAAGAAAAAGGCGACTTCGACTTCCGAAAACACAAAGAAGTTTTCTTAAAACCAATTACTTGGATCCTACCCACTCAGTAACAGATGTAACAGTGCAAGTTATAATATAAGGATCCACGGATCCAAAAAAATCATGTCATCCATGGTGTAGTGATCCTGGCATCCTGGCCATCCTGGCGGAAAAGTGGGGTGAACCCCAAGCAATAACAACTTGCTTTGGGATCCATCCACTTGGGTTAAGACTTTCAGATGCGGATGGAAAAAGTTTTTTAACAAAATCTTGTCTCAAATGGGTGTTTCCAAAAATAGGGGGAAAAACCCCAAAATGGATGGTGAAAATAATGGAACACCCTATTAAAATGGATGATTTGGGGGTACCACCATTTTAGGAAACCCCCAAATGGTGGTGAAAAATGGTGATGATTCACCACGATTCACCACGGATATTTCCCGCAAAAGGTCCATACTTATTCTCATCCTTTTTTTCCTACTCTCCCGGGCGGTGGGCCTTTTCACGCAAGAAAGCCAGGGATGACATGCTGCCTGAGCCGCCTTCTTCTTCTTCTTCATTCCCCTGAAACATTGGGGTAAAAGAGAACGCGCAAATGATTTTTTTGCTGTTGGCAGTTGTAGTTTTGTTGTTGCTAAGAGTCGTAACTTACAGAGCGGCTGTCAAATCTTGTTCCCCTTTCCATACAAGATTGGCCCCTATAATGAATGGGGCCCCTATGAATCTTATAAGTATAGGGCTATAACCTCAGTTACCCATGTATTTTGTGGCCATTCATATAGGAGCCACTTTTTTCCCTACTTGTAGCCCGGGCACATCCATAGTATCTACAAAGTCTTCGACCCTTCTGGAAGTTTTTCCAGAACTTAGGAACAATCGGATAGGATCCGTTGCCATGTAATTCTGAGCTGGTACCCCCCATAGGATCCATAGGATCCATTGTAATCATGGTTGATTGATTTGATTGTTTTTAATGGTTAAATGTAGGGATTGTTTTTAATAGTAAATGCCTGTGGACCCCAACAACCCATGGAAAAATGGAAGGTTTTAGGCCCTCAATATATGGGTCATAACCGTCATAACCCCCAAAAATGAAGGTTTTGGGTTCCCCTGGTGTAGGTAAATATACACCATACATGGATCCTGTGGGTAAAAGTAGATGGCACAGTTACCATGTATTGGTTTTGAAAAAAAAAACTGTATTAATCCACCTTTTGGAGACTGTGCCATGTGCTTTGACCATGGGGCAATAGTTCGGATCTTCACAATATAATTTTTCAAATATAAATATATATATACATAATGAAAATAGTTAGTGACCTGTTTATGGATAAAAACAACATACAAATAAATGTAGGGAAACATGATTCTTCTACGCAAATCACTACCATTCCTAAACCTGAATTAACGCTTAAAGGCGGCATTTCGGGTGGGGATTCCCTTACTAAACTTACTGAACCACCATTTTGGGGTGACCAACCGACGGTTTGGTCGTTATAATTTGCCCAAATACATGGATCCTATGGGCGTCCCCCATCGGTTGGGAAAGAGGGTTTCACCTCTGCAGGTCTTCTGGAGCACCTGTCTTCAACGTTCTGTCATGGACATATTCATTGAAAAAACATCCCCACAAGGATCCATGGGACTGGTATATAAAGTATACTTATAACTACATTTTACCATGAAAAAAACGTCAACCAGGATCATGTAGGTATATATATACAAAACTCGTCCCATGGACCCTATATATTGGGAATTTAAAAAAAAAACGAATGAATCCAGGGGGTTACATGTTGGTTTATAAGGGAACCCAACCTATGACGAAAAAACATGTTTCACGTCTCTACGAAGCCGTCTGGACTTCCGCAAGCCGAAGCCGAAGCCGAAAACGACGTCTCCATGAAAACGATGTAGACTTGGCCTCTCCATCAGTCTTCAACGTTTCGGCGGTCCTGGGGCACAAACGATGCGTGAAAAAAACCCGTCACCATTTGTTTCATCATTTCCCCAAGCGAAACAAATAAAAAGCTTTGAAGCGCCACCACCTAGGTTAGTGTCATTTTTATTGTTATCATCATCATCATCATCATCATCATCATCATCATCATCATCATCATCATCATTGTAGTCACCAGACAAGTCTGCAATTCCATCACAGAAAAGAAATCAAACCACCAAAAAATTACGTCAGAGTGTGTATGCAAACCAAAGGCAATGTACCAGTATCGTATGGGTGTGCTTTGCAATGTCTGTCCCTGGATCCATCTGGATGTGCTTGAATGTGACTGCATTACATCTAAGCTGGCTTGTCTCTATCCAATAGCATACGAACTTCCACGTATCCGATTCACTAGTTTTTTGCCTTCAGTGTTATTTTTGAAACAAATGGTAGATCTCAAAACTGGTGGGGACTGGAGATCCAAAAGAACCCTGCTAATAGCAGGGTGGGGTAATGATTCTTAGGGTCCACGATTCTAAGAAGCTACGAAAGGATCTCGAGCCTTTTGCGTAAACCTATGATACTACCTGACTCTTCCACCTGATACAATCACCTGGCTAATCATTGTACCCCCCCCTCCCCCTAACGTACCCACCCCCAGAAATAAGGGTTTAATAAGCCCTTATTAAGGGAAACCAATGATGTAACAAACCCTGAATATTAGGCCTTATTTCTGGGAGGGGGGTAGGTTAGGAGGGGTTCGGTTGACCAGCCATAAATAAATAACAACCATTTCGCGTGTAAAGATTTGGATTCGCCAATTAAAAGAATCATTTACAAAGGGATGCCTGTTGTGTACTTATTGTACACAGCTACAGCAACAACAACAACAACAACAACAACAACAACAACAACAACAACTACTACTACTACTACTACTACTACTACTACTACTACTACTACTACTTTCCTCCCATTGAAGCCCAGATTTTCTTTGAATCCAGTTGAAACTGTGTCATTGACGATTAAGATGTGTTCCTCCCTGAAACAAACATAACACCTGCCAGGAAGCCGAATCCCAAAAGGGAAACGTAAGGAAACGAACGATCGTATTAGAATACATCCCATGTTTCAGGTGCAAAAAACGTGAGTTTCAGGGAGGTATATAGCAAAAAAAACATGTAAAAACGAACATTCTCTAAGGATCCATACCCTTCCCGATTTCTCGTAGGAATGATGGTCAAAACATTCCATTACAAAAAAACTGTTCCAACACCTTGCCCATTACTTGACCAATCCCACTTTGCATTTCATTGACAGAGCTGCTTCCGATCACTGCCAGCAGAAGCCATGCATCCTCACAAGACATGTAGTTTTTGAAAGGGCATAGGCTTGCATATATGACCCAGCACTTGCGCTCCTGTCTGTGCGCCAAGCTATTGCCTGGCATAACCTCATCTGTGTAAAGTGCCAAACCCCATGGCACCTCATAGGTGCTTGGGTTTTCTGTATGGGTTTTGGAAAGCATGCTTGCCCAGCTGCCTCCTTGGGCAAAAGCACCTGCCAGCAGAGACAAGCCATTCACCGCCCACATTTTTTTCTCTGCACCAGAGTGTAGAACCACAGGTACTTGAACCAGCAGTTCTCCATATGTACTGTAGCTGGCAAGATGGGACCTCCTTGCTTCAAGCATGTCTTTTCTCCTTTTCAATTCAGGCATTCCATGTTGTTTGACATGGCTCAAAACTGCTTCCAGTGCACTCTGGGTGGCAAAGGGGCAAGCCCTCCTCAGCGAGTTGAGCTATGCTTCTGTCATAGGATTGGATCAAGCGGATCCCTTACGGATTGGTGATCCAATCACCGGGGGGTCCATCTTTCAATCAATAGTTGTTTCTCGTTTCCCCTAAATAGGTGGTAGGTAGGTGATTATATAATCACCCAATTGGCAGTATATACCACTTATATGGGTGTTTCCTTAAATGGTGGTACCCCCAAAACACGCACAAATTTTCATTTTTAGGAGGAAAACCCATGGTTGTTGGGTACCACCAATTTAGGAAACCCTCATATACCACTTATAGTCCTTGACAAGTGGGTGATGAAAAATGCTACAAAAATCCCACCGGCCTTATGGGAGTTTCAGGTCAACAACCATATTGATTCAAGGGCCAACTTCAAGAAATCCCCAAAAAAAGCACGAAACATTTTTTTGCGGCCAGAAATTTGGTAAACTGCATCATTTATTGTTCCTAGCTTTGGATGCTAACTACTGGAACGCCTGGGTTGTCCTATTTTTTTTAAAGGCAACAAAAAGGGCCCTCTAAAACCCAGCAACTAGGCTGCCTTAAAAATTAGGGCACGGGCAAAACAACGTGGCTTTCCAGGTCGTGAATTTTGATGGGGATAAATTGTGCACATCTGCCATAGATGGATCTTATTTGGTATTTTTTGTTGAGAGTTGTATCAATGTGTAACTAGTTGGTGGTTGAACCAACCCATTTGAAAAATATGCTCGTCAAAATGGGAATCGTCCCCAAGTTTCGGGGTGAACATAAAAAATATTTGAAACCACCACCTAGCGTATCTTTACAGAACATAACCAGGGGCATCTTTGTCCATTCTTTTTCCACAGTGCGATTGTCAAACGGGAGAAAGACCTCTTGTTGTACTGTCAAGACTTGCGGAGAAACAAAAATCTCGGGGACTGCTGTGTTTTGAGAAGACGATGTTTCCCTCATCTTCCAGTTCCCTACATATTTGGAACCAGGGGTCTAGTTACCTGATATATTGGCAACTGGGAGCTTGGTTCCAAATATATAGGGAACTGGAAGATCAGGGTTTAATTTTTGAAAGCACTGACCTGGCAAACGAACATGGCCTGGAAAATGGACAAACGAAGATTCCATTTCCTGCTGAAAACATTAAAAAACAATTTCCATCACAGCCGGGATTATGCTGGGTTCATTCACTAAATGTTAAGAGGTTGAAAAAGGTAAGTTTGCCAAACCCAACACGCGAATGTCCCCCTGCCTCACTCGCACAGTGACCTTTCCAACACTTTTTCTCCTGGAAAATGCGCAAAGTTTCTCATGCAACGTGACTCCTCTGGGTCTCCCAATTTTTGGGTATTTGTGGATTATTTCATATATACCCCATTACGACCTGGGGTGATGAACGTACTAGGGTGTCCATGGAAGTTAGTACCTAGTTAGAAAGTTGGTTTATAACCTATTTAGGGGACTTACAAGCTACCTGTATAGGGGTTATACTCCATTTACTAAGTACCATGGACATCCGAGCAGGGTTTATATCTGATTTAAAACTAGGAAAAGGCATGGAAAAGGCCCCTTAGTGTAAGGAGGGAACCTGCTTTTGAAATAAGATGGAAGAAGTGGAATACTTGGATTTGCTTTAGGTGGTTGCAAAAAAAACATATAAACCACATGGTGGTTTGACGGTGATTTACCATGGTAGAAAGAAAAAAGGATCAACAAATTCTGAAATTTCACTGTCATTAGCGCTGAAATATCACTATCATTAGAGCAACGATGCAATGCCTAAAGCCTGAATTAAGTGACTTTGTCTAACCTTCATCTGGGATCCAAAATACACCAGCCGTACGGCTGGGGAAACCCCATCCAAAACATCCTTTGCCCATTGAAAAAAACATCATCTTAAATCATCTTAGACCTCTGAGTTTTTTTTTAGAAAAGAGACCCTTTCTTTTTTTAAGCCCAAAAACATCCTCTTCTTTTGAAACGGGGACTACCGTTATATGATATATATGTTTCAAAAATGGCGGTTCCTTCTATTTTTTCCGCAAGAACTTCGCCATAAAAAGTCGAAACACCGATAGATTTTCTAAAAAGGTCGAAATCACTCTAAGGTTGTTTCACCACACCTTTGGAACACACCCCGAAACAACCTTTACCAATAGGCTATAAGTCGGGATTCCTTTCATAGTTGGGCGTTGCCGGGGGATTGCCGAGGTAGGTGTGCGATATCGGGGTGTGTTGTAATTTTCGTGGAATCACCCCTTTCACTCCTCGGTCCATTCGTCGGATTCTCATTGGAATTCGCGTTCGAGTTCCCAGAGTTATGAGATTCCACCGATGGCCCATCCTCGCAGGCGGAAACCGTGAACGGCGAGGGTGTTTGGGGCGATGGTTTTTTTACCCATGGATCAAATCTATCCTGTTTCGGATCCATGGGACTGGTATTTATCATAATCTACCATAAAAATCTAAGGCAAATGTGGTAATTTTACAACATTTTTCGGATCCTATAGCTGCCACGTAATTTCGCCAAGGAGGCTCCTGGAGTCCCCAACAAAAGGGAATCGCGATTCGATGAAGCACCGGCGGTTTTTTCCCTTATTTGGATCTTCCAGGAAGTTTCCGGATCAAAGGTTAGCATGGGAAAACACATGTTTTTTTTGTTGACCAAAACTTGGTAAGTTGCACTTGGCAACGTACTTTGTTCTCAATTTTTGGGGTCAGTATAGTATATTTCACCCCAATATACTCCATTTATGAAGTAGGTGAAATAATCCATTGATCCCACCCTTTGATCCTAACTTCGAATTCCAACCGGACATCCTAGTAGGGCCGGCTATTTGGCATTTCCATTGTTTTCCAGACATCAACATCACCTCCCGAGGGATTTTCTTCGCTTGACGGTGGATAAGCACCCACTGATTTCGGGGTGAAATAACCCCAGGGTTTGCCATAATCACCTGAAACAACCCTAAAAAGATAGGAGAAACCCGAACCATCACCAAGGGACTTGCACGCTACCGACGTCAATCTTTAGGGGCCCGATTTTTCCCATGGTAACCGGTTGGTTCTTATGGTAGACCCCGATTTAGAGATTTCAGAAGGTGGTGAAATAACTCCACTGATTTCGAGGTGAAATATACCCATAGGATCCATGGGACTGGTATATTTACCCACATTTACTATAAAAAATCAACCATTCATGTAGCTATAATATACAATCGTCCCATGGATCCTATGGGTTTAGAAATGCCATTTGTAGGGTCCCTCAACCATCAAACCTGATGGAACCCCGATCAACCCGATCGCCTGCACCATTGGTGTCGGTGATGTTCCTGGAATCCTGAGTGAATCTTCACAGAAAAACGGCATATCTTCAAAATGGTCCAGGCGTCACGGATCGACAAAAACATGGAGTTTTATATATGTTATATGTATAACCCCTGTAAATGGCCTTTAAAATGTATGGAGTTTTTGAGGTAAGATATACCCATATATATTATACGAAAAAACACCTGTAAATGCCCTTTAAAATGTATGGATTTTTTGGGGTTATTCTGGGACCCCTACTTCAAAAATTGATTTTTTGGGCCCACTCTGAACAAAGTGATCCTAGCTTACAAATAGATCCTGAGAATGATTTCATGTCATGAGTAACGGATCCTCTGCGAAGGAGGTCGTCAACGACCAAAACACCAATGCGGGAAGTCGGAAGTCTTTGCTGCTATTACTGGGATGGGATGTCCATGGAAGGTTTATTTCACCTACTTAAGGGAATTACTTCACCTACTTATTTTGGGGGTGAAATCATCCAGTTAGGTAAGTACCAGCAGGACATCCCAGTATGGATGGGATTGTCTTTTTCTCAGGGGTGACAAATTGGACTGACTGGATGAACACTCACTCAACAAAAGTTTCAGATACCTAAAATATAGGGTTTCCTGAACCTTATAGCCGGCTAAATTGGGGGGTGGGGTTTCCCTTACATAGCCATAATTACATACAGCTTATATAGGTGAGGATTCCTCCATTTTAGGTACCTGAAATGCTTGGTGATTCACGGGTGTGTTTTTTTATGGGAACTATAATTTAAAAGTACAATAGCAATTGCCCTATTAAGCCTGAAAAAGACCGACAATTATGGGGGGCATATGTGGCATTTGGGGTATCCTTAGATTCCCACCTTTGTCTATCAATTGTAAAATATTCACGTCTTTGGTTCAGTTTTTTTCTTACGTATGGGACAGTATGTTGCTCTACTGAGAGTTGTTTGCTTGACAGGGTTTGATGGTTGCATATAGACTTCTATGGTAAAAGAACCGGGTGATTCAACATGGTAGGACAGCAACACAAACCCCCCTGAAACAAATCCGATAAATCGAGGTTTACAGAAGTGTCTGGAAATGGCAGAAACGACACCCTCAACAAATCTCCTCTATAGCTCTAGCCATTCGGCCCTTAAAAAATATGTCCAACACTGCTGTTTGCTCTTGCCAAACATGTACTCCCAACAAAAACATTCAAGGTTAAGTTAATTTGTTAATGTCTCACTGACAGTTTCATGATCTAGATAACCTGCATTCAAACTATCAGAAAGTGACATCTTTAGCGGATTTTTCCGTTTGCGTACATCAAAAAAACATCCCAAGAATCCAAGCAGGGAAACATCCTCCTAGACACTCCGGACTTGGAAATATATCAACCTACATGTTGTTAATTTCTATGATAAATGTATGTATTGGGGGTATCCCCGGCCCACTAACAGTGGAATTTTGCGACTTTGCTCATTCGTGCAGTCAGAGGCTGCTTTGGCCATACTCAGCAGCAGCGTAGGATGACCATGAAATGTACAATGATAGCAAGCAATGCAAGCAAAAAAGGACAACTCAACAGACCGGGACACACCTGGTAACAGGCAAAACGGGTAACAAAAGGGTTTCAAACTTTCCTTTCTTCTGCACTCTCAACCTGTGCGCTTGGACCTGTGCATGGTATAGCGACTTCAGCTGGAAATGCAATTGTTCCCTGGACATCAAATTACGCACCACCATGCGAAGCTAACGGTGGTACATGCCAAACACGTGAAAGACTACGTAGGGTAGCACTAGAAGTATGGAAATACCCNATTTTTGCCATCACAGTTTTAGCAACCGTATGCGGTTCACAGTGTACACAAGCACTACCAGCTATGGTCAAAGCTCTAGATTTTGCGAAAAAGGCGGAACCATCAGAAAACATGGTTTTGTGACCACTAACTGGGGGAATGATATTTGGCTCAAATTCGGGGAGGTTGGCAACCTTCCATCGAAGCAATTCAAAATCAAAAGGCAAAACCCCAAAATGCAAAAGTGCAAGTGGTTTACTGCGCACCCAGTTGATGATCTTTGCTTTACCGGCTCTAATTCCAACCAATTCGGGACAGTGGAAAAATCGATGCTCTTTCCCATCACGCTGGTTACACAAGTTACACTTTTCAGAAACGGTCGAACCAACATATTTGCACAAGATTTCATTGGTCAAATGTCGCCCACACAACAAAGACTTGACAAAAATTTGGTCTTCCTCAGGTAACTTCCGAAGAGCGCATTGCGATAAATGCACATCAATGCAAAGTGAAGGTTTATAGGGGGCCCTTCATAAAAATGAGCAGATTATTATTTCACTGGCATCGTGGGTGGGGGATACCCCCCAATTTATGTACATATACCATTCCCCATGGATCCGCCATCTCAGTTGCATCCCCAGGATGATGACAATCGAGAGTTTTTTTTTTTTCGCCAGACTTTCAAGCATACAAAGGTCATATGACACGGAGTAACATCCCCGAAAATGAACCTCTCCCCCAAAAAAGGGACCATTTCAAAGGGAATATTTGTCCTCCAACCATTAATTTTCAGGCGCTATATATGTGTTTGTTTTCGGGGGAGTAACATCCCAGGTGTCATTACAGTCTATGACAGCAACCCAAACTTCATGCACTATTTGTGTTAAGGGAAATCCCTCAAATGCTAAACCAGCAACATTTCGTCACTCATCTTTGATTTTGCCGCGCAACAAAATGGGTCCTGTTTAATTTACACCACCTGGAAAGTAGATGGCGCAACTGGCGCAACCCACATGTATTGGTTTATCATGGCCCTTTACTAATCCACCAAACTTGGGGGTTGCGCCATCTACCTTTCACTACGGTGTTTCATGACCCCTGGCATCTGATGCAAAAAGATCCAAGCATCACTGGTGGCTTGGATGATCTTCTGGATGATCTTCTCTCACCATCTAAGGAACTCCTGAGCTGATGTAGGTGTTTCCAAAAATAAGGGTACCCCAAAATGGATGATTTATAATGGAAAACCCTATTAAAATGGATGATTTGGGGGTACCACTATTTTTGGAAACACCCATTTGCTGGTTCGGTGCTTAGAAAAATAAACCCCTAAGGATCCTGGCTCACCGAACGTCAGATGATGAGCAAGGGGTGTATAATCACCTCCGAAACGCAAGGCATTTAGGCAAAAAATTACCATTCTCAGAAGGTGAGCCAGGATCCCTAAGGAACAATATTCACCAGATGGTGGCCGGCTACCCACTGTGAACCTTCATTTTTTTCCATGCAGTTTTGGGGGTCCAAAGGTCTTTGTGGTAGTTGACATCGTTTAGATTTTCTGGTTTGGTGGTTGGAAAAAGTTCCGAAAATATTCCCCAAATGATGGTTTAATGGTGATTTATCATCGCAAAGAGTAAAAAAACTTCAACTAAACAAACAAAAGCTAGTGCAATCTAAAATGTGAGTCACCCTTAGACGGGTCAGTGGCCAAAAATTAGTGGATGGTGAAGCTTCACTTTTTGTATGTTTACTTGTGGTAACTGTAAATACATATTCTCAAAAGAAGATACAAATCAAGCCAAAATGAATCATCTTCAGCCATACCAGTTGATTCAAAGTGACCTTTTGATCCCCTATTTGGAGGTCACTTACGCAAAGAATTGCCAGGTATATGTGTGTGCGTTTCTTCCGTCGCTTGAAGCAAAAAAAACTGAAGACCTCTACTCAGATTTGTAAATGACCTACTGTTGATGGAAGAAATACGGCTAACCACCTTCCATGTACCTCTAGCCAAATTATGATATTTCACCAACCTGGATTTTCCTGAAATAAGAAAAATTCCCTTCCAAAAAGCTACCTTTTTGGAGTGAAAACTCGTGTGAGGTCGCGAGCTAATTTGACCCAGTATGAAACCCTGCAAATAATGGGATACTTACAATATCGACTGGTGCAGGCTTTCTGAACCATCAACAGTATCTGAATAACAATCATGGTATCAAGCTCTCATTTTTGCATATTGGAATGCTCCAGGATGCCCAGTGGCCACCACTACCAGTTACAAACTACAAACGGGGTTTATAGTTATAGCTTATAACCCCGATAAATGGCCGAAAATAAATGGGTAACCGGGGTTATTTAACCTACCTATAACCTGGTTTTTGGGCCTGACATCTTGCAGGATCATTGAACATGTTTTTTTTGCGACTGGGGATCCCGTTGTGAAAAAAAAACTTTACTTCCCGATGGCGGATTCCAGATTCCCAGCAGATTCACACCAAAGAAAAAGTGACTAAACAAAAAAATAACAATTGAAGGATTCTTTAAAGACCAAAATGTTGGAAATGCTTAGTGTTACAGTTGTGTACATTCCATAATATAAAGGCACAACATGTCCGCAAAATGTGGACATTTTATCTGAAATATGATGACACAAAGTCCTATTCACATGCTATATAGCCCTTTTTGAGGCCCTTGGTTCTACAAGTTATATGAAACACCAGACACAAAAAACAAAATAACCGCACAAAGACGCTGCAGCAATCTTCAGCGTTTTTTCTAATCCGCTGGACCAAGAGACTGAAGCAGCAGCGTGATTCGACCCATCCAGTCCTGTTGATCAGAAATCCAAGCTGAGCAACGTGAACAAAACCCTTGCCCTACCCTTATGCTCCAATCCCTTCTGCAAGTGGTTTTGGAGTGGGTTAAACGGGTACCTAAACACCGAACCTAACAGTGTATTTGGAGCACTAGGGCTAGTCTTCCAGTCATACCTCCTGAGGTGAACGGTGTTTTAGTCAGGTATATTTTTGGGGGTCCAGTCATACCGAACCTCACGTTTGGTGTTTGGAAGCCTAGGGGTATGACATTCCATTACCCATAGCATCTACGGGAATGATATATATATATATATTTACCAACGTTTGGTTGATTTTGATGGTGTTCATGTAGCTAGATCTACCAATCACATGGATCCTGAAGGGGCCATACTGGTTGGTGTTCCAAATTCCCCAACAGATCACTGGAAAAAATTGCGCCCAACTCAAGGTTGAAAAGATGTCAAGAGAAAACAACCCACCATTACCATCAAACATTCGCCAAGCATTCCGTTCTCACGTCGTCCTCCAAGAGATTGGCCAACTGCGCATCACGCTGTTGCAAAATCTGCTCAAATTGGTCTGCAGGAAGACCTCCAAAAAAACACAAAAAACATCTGAGGAACGTGAACAAAGCCCTGACATGACATTCCATTCTACTGCTTGGTCAATAGGGATGGTTTGTATTGGCTTATTACAATTCCTTTAAAATTTCATGGCATCACCCCTTATGTTACTATGTAGTTATACAGTATTTATATATATATATATATTGATATATATATATATATAATATACATATAGCCAACCAGGATGAACTGATCACAGTTCATGTGTCACCGTTCCACCAGCCTTTGGCGTTCACGCGGGAGGAAGGACTGAAGTGAGGCTCCTGCGGAGGACCACCACTGGGATGTATAAAACCCTGTAGATGTTGGGATAATCTTCATATCTTCATCCTTATGTGGTGCAGGATTTCAGCCATCAAATGTATTAAGGGGTCAGCTGGTGGTTAGTAATCCCTGACTTGGAGGATCCTATAGGCGTGTGGATCCTCACTTGCTTTACACTCCAAAAATACCCCCCCCCCCCCAACTGGAGGGTTGTCGCGCTTGTCGGGGTCACTCGTGGGTTCCTGCTTGATTGGTTTCATCCTTGGCTTGACTTGGAGGATCACGGTTGAGAGGGACACACCACAACCCTACTGAAAAGGGGACTATAATGATCACCATGGATATTCACCTTGCACTTACAAGTCCTGGGATGCTCCAAAAAATCCAGTACTGGATCTGTAAGAATGGCAGAAAATTCCCCTGGAAACTTCCCTCAAAGGACAAAAACCATAGGATCCATGTATGGTATATTTAAATACATTTGGCATACATTTATGGTAAATGTAGGTAAGTATTCCATACATGGATCCTATGAAAAAAAGACCATCTGTTCATATGTTCAAGGGTTCTATTTCATCAACACCTGCGTGGGGACATGTTTCTATATTCCACCAGCAGATCTCAGGAGGAAGCTATCAAAACTAATTTCATGGCTAATCAACCTACCCCCCTACCGTACCCCCCTCCAGAAATAAGGGTTTATTAGGGCCGTACTGGGGGAAACCAATGGTTCATAAGCCCTTAATCAGGTCTTATTTCCCGGGGCGGGGGTAAGTTTGGGGGGGGTACCGGATAGTTAAAATTTTTAATACACCTCGACCATGCCTTACCGAGTATCTTAACAGTGCAGGGGTCATTGTATTACCAAACTTCATACATCATCTGATAGGGGAAATCCCTCAAATAAAAAGGCCGTTTGCATAAACTTTGATCCCCCCCAAAGGATAATTTATGGGGAATTTATGGTGATTGAATGATCCCGTAGCAGTGTCTCTATCAGGTGATTCAAGCTGTGACCCTAAAAAATCCCCTATTTTGGATGTCAACCGTTGCAACCATTTTTTTCAGGGTCACGTTTTAACTCACCATCCCCAAAAAGGTCACAGTTGCTCGCAGAATTGCCAGGTGATGACCTCTTCCTTAATGAAATACCATGGGGAGTTAACAGATTTCCACATGGTGCTGGCAGAAGCAACAGGTCAATCTAAGAATACCCCAACATACCCTTGAAGCATACCCCATGCCTTAGCACCCCCGAAATGACTCAGGAATTCCGACTCATAAACTGTTGGTGATTGGCGATTCGGGTCGTTTTTGGTATGTTCCAGGGGTCTCTTGGAAAATTCATTTCATACTGTTGATTCTTAGATACCTTTGAAACTTGTACTCGAAAAAAAAACGAACATGCCAATAGAAAATGGTCATTTTGTTCTATTCCCCATAGGATCCATGGGACTGGAATATTTACCTATACATTTATCCCATAGAAATTCACCATTCATGTAGGTGAAAATTTACCGTGGGATGTCCCATGGATCCTATGCTGGTTGGTGGTTTCAACCTGTTTGAAAAATATGTTCGTCAAACTGGGAATCTTCCCCAAGTAGAGGTGAAAATATGAAAATTTTTGCAACCACCAACCAGCTATGGCTGACTTGACGGTTCTTCCATCATCACCAGTACGTCCGTTAGCCCAGCCCCTTCGGTGTTTCGCCAACCAGGTCGTGACCGTCCTCCATTTCACTGGCCGGCTCCAGTGGCCGAACGGGGGCATCGGGGGAGACCTTGGAGGGGAGGGGCCCAAAACCCCCGGTTGAAACACTTGGGGATTGCTTGTTTAAATGCTTGGAAAAGGTTTAAAAAATGGTCAAAAATATATTAATATGTGGTGTTTCAGGGGTGATTTAGCATGGTAGAAAGTAAACCATCATCTTTTAAACAAAAGCTGATTCCTACCACCCCAACACAAATAGAAGGCCTTGCTACTAGCAAATTAATGAGGGTATCATGATGATTATTTTCTTTTAATAACCCCTCAACAAGGCCATATTTCCTGGAGGGGAAATGTGGAAATTGGGGGGGCACTCTTAGATTCCCATGATTTTTGTTGGAAGGTAACCAAATGTACACCACCGAACACACCAAAAATGTTGGTTTGGAAATTGTATCTCCGGCTTCAAATATTGCCTCATGTTGGGTATCTATATTAGGGGTGGGAAGCAGTTTTTGAAGTTGAGGGTAAAATGAAGAAACCGCAACAATTAGAAGATCTGCTGTGTGTTCTTGTCCTGGTGTGATTCTCAGGTCAAAGTTCCACAAAAATGGACTTTGAAAAAGCTTAATATATATATATATATACACAATATATGGGTGTTTCCTAAAATGGTGGTACCCCCAAAACACCCCAAAATGGTCATTTTTAGTAGGAAAACCAATAGTTGTTGGGTACCACCGTTTTAGGAAACACCCATATAGATGTGTTCTATCCAAGGCACACGATGAAGAAATGAACATACTTTTCTTGAATTTACCTGTTCGATGATTGGAAAAAGTTCCAAAAAACATCTCCCAAATCGTGATGAAAAATGGTGATGAATCCCATCAAATCGAATCCGTAAAAAATCACGGCCTGGCAATTCTTTGTGACCTTTTTGGGATGGTTAAGTGACCCTTTCAATGGTTAAGTGACCTCCAAATAAGGGATCAAAAGGTCCCTTTGAATCACCTGGGGTATAAGTTTTCTTAGGGTAGGTACCATCATGGAACATCCCCCAAATGTCACAGGTAAAATCCAAAGATGGTGAGTTGGAGAAGCTATCTCCTTTCAAAGATGGCGTCATTTCAAGTATCTATGTTAAATTTATTGAAGTGATTCCCATTTACAATTTGTTATTATAAACCGCCATTAAATAGTGATGGCAGTGCTATTTTTGAACCCCCCAGTGAGGTGTGTTGATCAAAAGCACCAAAGTGTCCCACAAAACTCCCCCCTAAGCACTTTTGCAGCTAAAAAAAATTAGCAAACAATTTTTTTGGGGGGAACGAAAACATCAACAGAAGCCGAAAACGGCCAGTATCCAGGTTAGCCCTCTCTGGTAGCCCTTGCATGCCCTTGCCACCTCTTACTCAGCCATTTCGGACCATGAAATAAAAGTTCAAACTTTCCTTTTCCTATTAACCCTACAAATCCAATCACCAAACGTCAGAGGATGATTGGGATGTCCAATCACCTCCGAAAAGCATAGCAATTAGCTTCCATGAAACCATTCTCAGTTTCGGTGAGCCAGGATCCCCAGGGTAAGTAATCCCGAAAAGTTCAAAAGTTGTCCAGGCGGAGTCAGCTTTATCCAAGCAACAGGTTTCCAACTGCTCTTCAGATTGGGTGCCAGCACCAGCTCTGCCATTACGTAGGCCGATTTTGGTGCCGCGGCACGGGATTTTTATTGTAACTTCCCCACGTTAGATGTCGCGTTTCGACTGTTTGTGAAACCAACTCAACGGTTTCCTTGGTTTTTAAAGGAAGATTTGAAGTTGATGAGATACGTCTTTTCCATAATGTTTGAGTACATGGATCTTGGCAAAGTACAGTTGGGCACAAGTCCCCCTTAGGGCTTTAACATAGGCCTAAAAATAACATTTTATCCTTACCTATCAGAAGCAGCATGTTTTGCTCATTTCTTCTGATGTTTCAGAACTGAACTTTCCCACAAAGGCTAAAACCGCACCTTCATCATATTGACCTCCTGTTGCTTGTGGAAAGTTCCACATTTCTGCCGAAAAAATGTACTTCGTAAGACACCTTTTTCCATGTGGCTTTTCCTTCCTTAATGCCGATCTGACGTCGTCAAGTGCTAGGTGTCACGTGTTTCGTGTTGTTGCCGACGAAGGATCTGGACCTTGAGCCAAACATAGGCATAAAACCTAGGTCCCTAAGACCGGGCCCCTCCCTGAAACTAACAGCAAACGCCCCTGAAAATAGACCCCTGGAAGTTTGGAGATTCCTATTGGAAACTAGAATTTTTAGGTGCTATATGTTAGTTTTAGGGAGTGTAAGAATCATGGGATCTCAAAACTGGTGGTTTGGAGATCCAAGAGAACCCTGCGTTTTTCCAGAGTCAAGCCTCTCATGTTTGGATGCTTTTTCAGCTGGTTCTTAGGGCTAAACAAACATGAAATTGCTGAACCACAGTTCAACCATGATTACACCCCTGAAGATGAACATTTTGCACATAATCATGGAGGTTTGGTTCAGATCATGTTCCTTTCTTTTCATTGATGATTTGTATGATTTGTTTCAGGTTCCAGCCGTTAATTTTCCAGGGTTCCTATTGTTTTTGTGAAAGAGGTTTCAAGTCTTGGTATGCTCCCCCTCCAATAGTCAGAGAAGGAGGCTGAAACATGTCATGTCCTCGTGGTGGTGAGGGAAGGCATCCTGGGTGGGATGCCAATGCGTCCAAAAAATCCATCCACAATCTCTACCTTTTGACACAACTTAAAACAAGTCCAAACCTTTAAAAACCTCAGGATCATCAAAAAAAAAACGTCACCAGAAAAATCTTGGATTTGTTTTTTTTGCGGCCAATATTTTTTTTGATGCTTGGAACACAAAGAGTGAAGCGAAAAAATTGCCCTATACCAAACAGAGAATTCAATCTAGCTACCAGCACCATAAATGAGGTACTGTAAGACTGTTTATTTTAAGAAAACCCTATTCTTTCAAAAAAAAAAACACGTGATCACCGTTCGCCGGGCAGCTGGCCGCAACTCACCGTTCGGCAGCCTAACTGGGTATCTCCCTCGAGGGTCATCCCAGGACTCGTAAGTGGTTAAATAACCATGATGATCGTTTTCGTCCCCTAAACACATCGGGTTGGAAGGGACCTCTTCCATTCATGGCCGAAAGTTATGTATAGCTTATGAATGTATCAATGTGGGTTACACCCCTGAAGATTAATCATGGAATCATGGAGGTTTGGTTCAGATCATTTTCCTTTCTAAATGGGTGATTTGTAAGGTTCCATGTTAATCTTCCAGGGTGTACCAACCTAGTTGGTGGTTTCAACCCATTTCAAAAATTATCGTCAAAAATGGGAATCTTCCCCAAATAGCGGTGAAAATACCAAATACTGTCTTTGAAAAAAAATACGTGGTTTGTTTAACAATGGTTAGTAATTGTAAGTTCCCTAAGGATCGGGTTTTTTTGGACCCCTTTCAAATAGCCTTTTTGAATGGGGGGAAATACTAACCACGTCCTGCACGTCCTGGGAGCCCATCCTCCAAGTTCTCCAAGTTCGACACACGTTGCACCCCTTTGGGTCCCCCCGACCAGTTGCTGCATCAACTCGGGTCCGCTACGGATGCGCCTCCAAAACCCTAAGAACTTGGGGTTCCCAGGGGTTTTTGTTCACCCATATGGGGGGTTCCTAAAATGGTGATACCTAACAATCGTTGGTTTTTTCCTACTAGAAATGATGAAATTTTGGGGTGGTGTTTTCGGGGGTACCACCATTTTAAGGACACACCAAGATGGTGGACTTGTATATCAGGGTGGATTTCTCACCCCAGAAACTCATTTATTTTTAGGGGTGAAATTTCGTCCCCTTTACAACGATAGGCTTGGGACCCACTTTGTGTTTTTTGGGGCCTCTTGTGGGATTCATGTCAAAATGGTAGATTTGCCATGAGAAAACCTCCATATTTCATTTCAGCTCTGATTTTTGCGGGGGAGATGTTACAATCAGCCCCGAACTCACACGGGGAATCCTCACAAGGTATTTGAAAAAACTATGAGGACACATGAACTCCGAAACCGTTCTTGAAGGTGTTGATATTCCAATGAATCTTCTTTGGCTGTTCACAGTACTTAATGTTTACTAGTTCTTTGCGTAAATTTTTACCCCACCAAACTGATTTCACTCACTTGAAGGGTAAGCCCAAAAGTTACAGGACCCAATTTTCTAAGAAGACAACTCCTGCAACAATCAATGCAGTCCCAATTGCCTTGTTTGCTGTTATACGTTCCTTCAACAGCAAGATGCCCAGTAGAACAGCGAGAACAATGGTCAAAGGTGGCACTGTTGTCATGATGTTTGTTGATTTGTTGTGTCTTCCTGTTCAACTTAATGTATCAAAGCCAAAGAAGAGACTGCATCACAAAGAGTTTCAGGTACCTTTTTCCCTTACATACCCCTTACATACAGCTTATATGAGTACCTCCAGTTTAGGTACCTGAAATGTTCGGTGAC
Organism: Breviolum minutum Mf 1.05b.01; assembly: GCA_000507305.1. NCBI lineage: Eukaryota > Dinophyceae > Suessiales > Symbiodiniaceae > Breviolum > Breviolum minutum. Next base: position 26,424 of record DF240597.1, read on the forward strand.
TGCAGGGACTTTTTGAACCGGCAATTGAATATTGCCAGATCCTTGACCTTTCAAGCTTCGATGATGACATCTGCACTGTAAAACTCGCATTGTTTCCATATATGATCTGGGATAAACTCATCAACCCAATAGTAGGTTGTATATTTCATGGAAAAAGTCTCCTAACCCCCAATAGTAACCCCCACCTAAAGTAGGCACTATTTTGTTGAGGAATCCTTGTGTTAACTATTGGCATCCATCCCCAGATATGGGGCCCTGGGGTTACATGTTGGGGGCCCAACGACCCAATTTCTATGAATATTATATACCCATTTTAAACATTCCCCATTGAAGGCGGCATGACCATTCCCCATATTATAGCGACTTTTGACCCTGGCACATATAACTGTCATATAACTACTCAATAAACCCTTCACTGGCTGCGTATGGTAACGGTATTTTAGAGTTTCATCATGGGTTTCATGGTTGAAGAAATATCAGGGCTTTATTCATCTCTTTTCTCCTCCAAAATTCAGTTTCTAGCCTTAAAACAAAATTATGCGACTCTTCAATATATGAAGGTTTTGGCTGTGTTGTTCTCTTGTTTTGGTTTTGATCGGACCTCAAAACACCTTGTCTTGTGGCTGATTTCAAATGTTTCAAATTAGGTATCAAGAGGCAGTCCAACTTCTTGAACATCCCTTGTTTTTAAGGTAAAATTTTGCCATCTTCCAAAAAACTACCCTCCAGCGGAACGAGTCCATATCCCACCGAAAGGGAAATCGAAAAATCCACTCAAAACTGCCAAACGCACGGGATGGGAGATTTTAGTTCCTACTGTTGATGGTTCAGAAATCCTGCACCAGTTGGTAGGTAGTTTATTCCATTATTTACAGGGTTTCATACATCCCAGGTGGTGCAGGATTTCTGAAGCTGACAACTTCCAGGACTCCGCTTCCCCAGTGACTGACCTCACGTTTTCATCGCGGCCCTGCCATTTGGCTTTCGTCACCTGGTTTTTTGGGGTCGAAAAAGCTATCAGAGAAATGCTAGGATGTCCCGGGACGGAAGTTAGGATCAATGGTTAGTAAGTGGGTGATTTCACCTACCTATAAATGGGATATATTAGGGTGAAATGACCCACTGATCCTAAGCTTTGATCCTAAGCTTTGATCCTAACTTCCGTCCCGGGACATCCAAGTATCAGAGTGTTTGAGTTTTAGGGATGGAGGAATGGAATCTTCATAAATAACACAACCTTTGACTAGAGCGGCACAAGGTCACCATGTTTATAAGGGGGTCTATAAGTTAGGGGTGAAAATGGGGCCCCTGTATAAATGGCCGCAAGTAAATGGGTAACTGATGTTATAACCCCTACTGATAGGGGCCCGGGAAAAAAAAACTAAAACAACCAGGCGATAATTGTCGTCGGTTTTTGGACCAACCTTGTAGATGATATGATATACATGGTGATGTCTCAAACATAGTCGATTCCTTGTTGGTGCTTTTTTGCCTCCTTTTGGAAAGATGATGTATATATGAGGCGCCGTCAAAATATATTATAATTGTCTAGTATGTTTTTGAAGGGTTATCGTTTTTTGGGGGGGGCCATATCGTTTTACAGGGTTTTGCTGTTTTCGGCACCATCCTTCACGTTCATAAGTCATAGAGGTAGTGGTA
>DF240597.1:28630-48243 GCA_000507305.1 Breviolum minutum Mf 1.05b.01
GGGGGGGCCATATCGTTTTACAGCGTTTCGTGCATGTCCGATGTCATTTTCAACCCCTCCCTACTAAATTGGTCTTCGCTTATTTTGACCGTGGCTCATATGGATGTTTCCGAAAATAGTGCTAACCCCCGAATCATCCATTTTAATAGGGCTTTCCATTATAAACCATCCATTTTGGGGTACCCCTATTTTTGGAAACACCCATATATACTCAAATTGGAAAACTTCTCTAAGTTTCGAGGTACCAAATTTAAAAAATATTTGGAACCATCACCGAAAAGTATAAATGAGCCTCCATTTCTTATTGCATTGCAGGGAATCCTCCAAAAATGGTGTAATCCAACATGTCAGGGATATTTGATACCAAACTTTCCGAAGAATGCCTTGGGATGTTGTGTTTGAGGTGTCAAGATCTTCTGTCTCTTAAACGGGGCACACGAAAAAAACATGTGGATTTCGTAAGCGTCTGGTAATTCCTATGTGTTTTGGGGGAGATGGATTCTTTTGAAACCTGGAATTTCCACAAAGAATCCCACCATGAAAGCCCAAAAATTCCCAGTGACCTACCAGTCATACAGGTGGGATTCCATGGTGAAGGGAGATTTTGCTATTAATTCCTGTTTCAGGGCATGAAATTTCGGGGGATTCCTGGGATTCCAAAACCACCATCACTCGGGGGATGACCAGGTCACCAAGCAGCAGGTGGGTTTGGTGGCTATGAATTCTTGACCTCCTTCAAGGTGGACTTTTCCCCTACGATGATTGGCTATCTGTGTGGATATTAAAATGGGGCCGAAAATTAATAAATGGCCTTATAAATTACAAATAAAAATGAGGATTTCACTCCGTTTTTGAAAACACCCTAAAGACATGTTTATAGTTTATAACATGTATAACCGATTTTTCAGCCCGGCCTCAGATCCATCTCACTTAAAAAGCCACCTAGATCACCTAGCCACCCACAAACACCCACGTCTTCCCACGTGCCGGTCAACCGTTCCGGTCTCGAATCGTGACCCGCACCTGGCAAACCTTGTAGCTATTGAAGCCGGGAAGGCATTGTTGAGCTTGCACACCATCAAACTTACTACTGAACTGCTGCCTGAAACGAGCACACCGCCGGCAAACAACAACCACCGGCGGAATAAACGCATGGTGTGGAGGTGTTCTTTTTTTCTGCGGATCCGAATGAAGTTGTAAGCTGTAAAATAGATATATGGCTTAATGTAAATTAATGTAATGGAAAAAAAACACCCTCAAAACAGCCTTATAAGATTCAGTGCCTCCATTTTTGGTGAAGGTGACAGTCGAATGAAGTTTCCAACCAGTAGGTTTCAACGAAAATGAGCAAAATGATGCTTGGAAGAGGAGACAATTGAGCCACGAAAAAAAAAAATGATTACTTTCCAGTATACTGGCTGTTTGATAGGGATTCCTATAATAGGATATTTTAAAAAAAACCGATAGCAAGGGGTAGTAACCAGGTTTTTTTTCCATTGCTCAATTTCCTTTTGGGAGGTGACTTGAAACAAGAGCGAGCTATCATACTTCTGGGGTTGAGGCGGGGAGAAATTTGGGATGCGAGAAAATCCCTCAGGGATAACAGTTGCAAATGAAAATGAATAGATGGATGTTTCCAAAAAATAGTAGTACCCCAAAATGGATGGTGTATAATGGAAAAGCTTATTAAAATTGGATGATTTGGGGGTATCCCTATTTTTGGAAACACCCAGATATGAACAAGCCTAAAAACAGATTGAAATAATCCTAGTGGTGACAGATTTGAGTAGGTTCAGCTAGCAGTTTTTGTTGGGTTTTGATTTGGAGAATTCGGGAAACATGCCGCTAAGTGATACAAAATCATCATCTTCTTGATGGAAGGCGTTTTTTTGGCGATACTTTTTTCACCCCATCTCAGTGGGGCTTTGGCTAATACTGGCAGTATATTCCCCGTGAATATACTGGGCATAGTCCTTGCCTCTCGCTAGGGCGTGAACAATGCTAACATTCGCCCTCCGAACTGTTCCCAGAATACAAAAACATTCATTCTGCGTCCATGGTTTCATCAGAACCAAAATAAAACATTAGTTAGCAGTTGTTGTTCGAAAAGGGATGTTTTCCAATTTTGCCAGCTATTGAAACTGTTGCCCTTTTTTTCAACCCTCGAGATTCTTTCAAATTCAAACAAACTGTGTCAACTGATCCAACTCCTAGGGTGTCAAACAACTTGGATTTGCTTAAGGCGGTTGGAAAAAACAAAATAATCCCCAAATGGTGGGGTAGTGAGTGGCGACTTACCATGGTAGAAACTTAAAAATGACCTTAAACAAACAAAATCCTTCCGCGGGGGGTGGAACAATTCAGATGATTGTTTTTCTATCAGCTTCAAGGGGGCTGGATTCTATAGAACCGATGAACACATATCTCAATAAAACTGCGATAATTGGTCGGTTCCACAAACGTTTCGACATTCACGGTTTTTTTTGATGATATATTTTTGTGATAAGTTGGGATAGCGCCCCATGAACTTGGTGAATCCGAATGTTTTTGGAGAGGTTCACGGGTCAAGGATGTTGTTGTTGTTGTTGTTGTTGTTGTTGTTGTTGTTGTTGTTGTTGTTGTTGTTGTTGTTGTTGTCGTCGTCGTCATTGTTGTTGTTTTCACAAACAAATTCGTTTTTGTTGTTTGTTTGTTTGTTTGTTTGGTGGTTTGTTTGTTTGTTTGTTTGTTTGTTTGTTTGTTTGTTTGTTTGTTTGTTCGTTTGTTGCTCTCCATGAACCACAGTCTTCCAAACACCCACTTCTGGTTTTTCGTCGCACCTGGCGTGAGAGGTTCGGAAGTTGATAAAGCAATAACCTGCGGGCAACGGCGAAGGATGGGCATCGTTACTGGGTGGCAACGGTCTGGATCGGTCTGGATCGGGGGTCTGGATCGGGGGTCTTTGGGGGTTGATCCGGACCTCGAATTTTGACTTGCAGCCATATGCATAGATATAACTAGCTCTAAAACAATTGCCCCCGGAAACCTCTCATTTGAAGCAGATTATTCAAGCTTCTGTGCATTACCAAACCGCGTCTCCAACCCACAACGACTCATCACCGTTACGGCGAAAACTCACGGTTCACACACTGCGCTCCGCACCGACGTTGCAGCGGTTGGCAAAGTCAATGGGTAAATACCTCGGAAAGCAAAAAAAAAAGAAGAATCCAGCAGAAGCAATCCTTTAGGATCCCATGGGACTGGAACATTTACCCTACATGAATGGTTGACTTTTATATACAGTAAATGTAGGTAAATATATCATACAACATACATGGATCCTACGGGAATGGTTGAGAAACTCAACCATTGCCCCGGCTTCCAAACACCAAACGCGAGACAAGTTTCATTGAAATTGAAACGGGCCCTTTTTAGGTAAATATTGTAACACCGGATTTTTGGGTCTTTTGCCTTAATGCCATTGTCAATTTGGCATAAGATACACATCTCATGTGTACCAAAATGATTGTAACAGTAGATAATGAACTAGTTGGTGGTTTCAACCCATTTGAAAAATATGTTCGTCAAATTGGGTCTTCCCCAAGTAAGGGTGAAACTAAAAAAATTTTGAAACCACCACCCAGTAGATAATGAAGGTTTTTTTTCGTTCACTTGATGAAAATGAAATGGATCGCATTGTGGACCAGGGTTGAAGCGCATGTTGAACTGTTGAACTGTTGAACCGCAATGAGATTGGTGAAAAAATCTATAACACCCTAAGGCTCCATGGGATGTCATGAGGTGTCAAAACCACCTGTTTTAAGGCCCCACAGGTGTTATTAGGAGGGTGTTGATACTGGTTAGCTCGGTTGGTGAGCTCCTGGTGTTTCCATAGGAGGGGTCAGGATTCTTAGGGCATGTTTGATTTTGTGGAAAAACTCGGGCTTTTCGTACTTTCGTACTACTAGTACTTTTTCGTTTGCCTCGCCCTTGGCGGACAAAGAATTCACGAACTTACAAACAACCCAAGGTGACATCACTAAAAAAAACCTCGCGGCGTGATGTCACGTTTTTTTTTCGCTCACAGCTGGCGTTAGCGCAAGATTTCACAAAAGAAACTTCACCGGAGAGCTGCCGTTCAGAAAGATACGTTTTTAAAAAGGATGACGAGAAGGTAGAGAATAAATGTAGCCCAAAGAATTCCGTGTATGGATTGTTTCCTATACCCAAAGGATCCATGGGACTGGTATATTTACCTCCATTTGGTTGATTTTATGGTAAATGTAGGTAAATATACCATGGCCATGGATCCTATGGGATACCTACCTAGACTTCTCCAAGGGTGTCACATTTTTCAGGTTCTGGGTCTGTTTTTTGGTGCTCAAAGTTCACACCATTGGCGGATTCAGGTATACATGTACCGTAGAAATATAGCATCCAGTACCCTGGAAGTCCAGTTTCTCCCAAACAGTTCCTGGCTGGTCTTTAGAATTCTTCGGATCAGAGATTCCGGATCCTACCAAGGGGTCATTTATTTTTCTGTGTGGCGTCGACTTGGACTTTCTGGGTACTAGTTACTAGATGCTTGATTTCTATAATACATGTAGGTAACAATACTGTTGATGGTTCAGAAATCCAAACAACCACCTGGAATGTATAAAATTCTGTAAATAATGGGTTTAACAAGGCCTTATTAAGGGAAACCAAAGGTTAACAACCCTCAAGAAGGCCTTATTTTGGGGGGGTGGGGTTACGTTAGGGGGGGGTAGGTTGAACAGCCATAATTCCTGGGTGCATACAAGGTGGGCCCCTAGCAGTTATATATAAACGGAGTTATAACCCCTATAAATGGCCTTATAAATGGCTAACTGTTCTTATAACCGTAGTTATAGGAGTTATAAACCCAGTTATAACTGGTAGGGGGCCCACCTTGTAGGTAAAACATACTTTTTTGGTGGAACTGAATATCCTTAAGCTTTGATGAATTGAAAGTTCTGAGATTCGTTTTTTTCATCAATGGATCTAAGGGAAACAAATGGACACCTACATGGCATGAAATCTGTTCCCATATTCCCATCGGATCCATGTATGTATGGTATATTTACCCACATGAATCGTTGATTTTGATGGTAAATGTAGGTAAATATACGATGTAACATGCATCTCATGGGATTGAAATCACTGAAATTTCCCATCTTCACTTCTACTGAAGGACATTTTTGTGCGCAGTTCAACAAGAGCAGCTTGTTCACGATGTTTGACAGCTCAACGATGTGGGCAGGTGAGGTGGCATAGATGTTGGTAACAAGGTAATCCAGCATAGATGTGCTTTTAAGTCAAGATGGGTTCCTTCTTTCATCTTCCTGGGCAAATTACTATAAGACTATAAGTCATAAACCTAAGGGCATTGTGGGAGGTTCCCCTATCAAACCACATTTTGGGGAGACCCTCGGCTGAGGTCATTAAAAATTTGCCCGTATCTTCCCTCATTCCTCAGGGTTCAACTTGAATATACAATACTCCCTGAAACTAAGAGAAAATCCTCTGAAAATATGCCATATTTAATGTCCCGAAAGAAACTTCATCGACTCCAACCTTGCTGTTAGTTACGGGAGAAAATGCTGTGAAACTTTGGGAAGCTGCAAACAGTGGAACCCTGACCTCCCAAAAAAAAGGCCGGAGACCGATTCTCTTAGAATCATAAAACTGCATTCATAGAAATCGGGTCGAAAAAAAACAAGCACGTATACGCCTGAAACGTTGGCACCCACCTATAGCCAAAATAGGATTTTCGTCATTTCCCTGTAAATCCCACCGGGTCGACTTTCTGAAGAGCTTTCCAAACGAACACAACAGGTTTCCACCTTCACCTTTTTTCCGCAACTTCTTCGCTTTGGTTTCAGGAAGTTGCGGCAAGTTGTGGCGCGAAGTTTGTTCTTTTCCTAGAAGACTTGCAAATTGGTAGATTGGTGACCCCATGGTGAAATGAAAAAAAGATGCATCTGATTTTAGCATTTAGGTAAAATTTGGCTCATAATATCTGAAAATCACCTCAGCCACCCAATCTGGTCACCAATCAGAAATTGATTTTGTGCCCTCAGACAACTTAGGCTTGCGCCCGCTTTTTTTTGGTTGGTGTTCGAAGATGAAGAAATGTGGACTTTGTGGATTTTGAAGGATTTCCAGCCCAGTCAACAAGAGTTTGGAAGAATCCAACGGGTAATTTTACCGTTACAGCCGACTATTAAGTACTACAGATTTCAATTGGATTCGCAGAATTTTTTACCTGGAAAACAACAAACCATAGGAAGGGGTACATGTTTGTTGAATCATCTTCAGCAACTGAGGACGGCTTTTTTCAGGCCGGTTTTCAACATCGGTTTTATGCCCCGAAATCTGGAATTTTATAGATACCTGGATCAACAGCAAGTTCCGGTTCGTTAATTTCCATCAACTTGAGGGGCCCCTAAAACCAGCAAAATCCAGTTTGCCTAAAAGAATATGAACGAATTCCTATGTTTTACCATACTGTTGATGGAGGAAATCCTGCACCACCTGGGATGTATAAAACCCTATGGATACTGGGATATCTACTACATCAACTGGTTAGCCGAATTTCTGAACCATCAAACAGTACATACTCTGCTTCGAATTCTTCACTGACCGTTCCGCCGGGCTTGAAAGGTTGTCCAAATGGGCCCCAAAAAAAAATGCTGCATTGATGCTTTCAGCCTCTCAACTGGTCTTTTTTTCATCCTGGCGGCGAAACCTGGAGTTTGCCATCCGGAACGCCCCTATGTTTTTTTTTCAGGCAACGAAATATATAATCCCTAAAACCCAGCAACTCAGTTGCCTTAAAAATAGGGGCGTTCCTTGGCAAACTCCAGGTTGTGGCAAAAAGAACGAAGAGAAAACAACAAGTACCCTCCCTGAAACTCGTTTTTACCTAGTCTCAGGATGCGTGGGGAGTCATGAGATGTCATGAGTAAACGGCGTTGAGTGGTTTCTCAATTATCTGAGCAATGCGCTTTTGAGGGTGAAACACCCGATTGCACTGTATCAAATCTTGCCAAATGAAAAATGGCACCCCAATTTAATCTCATCCAGGAACAAGCAAAGAACTGCACTGTTTACAGCCTACCAATTCTAATTCTGACACCCAGATTGCTTTTAAGGGTACAAAGTGGGCCCCTACCAGATCTAAATGGGGTTATACCGTTATACCCCCTAAATGGCCTTGTAAATGGGTGACCGGGCTCCTTGAGTAGTTATAACGGTACTTGTAACTGGTAGGGGCTCACTGTGTACCACCAAAATGCTAAGCCGTAGCCAATCGATGAGATTTATTTCGTCATGATACTCCAGGTCAACACTTTGTTTGGAAACCATTACTGTGTTCAGGTTCCCAGTTGTTCGATGTTGATGTTCCTTTTTTGTGGGATACTATACCCTGGAAGTCGTTGCCACCATCTTAAAAATCTTAAGATTGCTGGCAGCGTAATTTGGATGATGAACAAACCTATACTTATAATACAGGTTCCTAATTAAACCAATTTAACCTATAAAAATGGTGACCTTTCAGTCAATGGATTTTTCAATATTGTTCAGGCTCTTCTAAAGGGTGGTAGGTAGCATATATTCACCCAATTGGCAGTATATACCAGGTATAAAAATGGCTGCCAAGAACTTCCAGGGCATACCTGGCATACCTCTACAGTAACTAGAGCCAAGAAAAAAACCCTTCTTACTTTCCATTATGCTGGTTGGTTAATAGGGATCCTTTGGAATGGTTTATTATAATCCCTATATATCTGGATAGTATAATCCCCTATACCCTAAACAACCAGGTTTTTCTTCATTGCTCACTACAAGGTGGGCCCCCTACCAGTTATAACTGGGTTTATAACTCCTATAACTAGGGTTATAAGAACAGTTAGCCATTTATAAGGCCATTTATAGGTGTTTTAACTCCATTTATAACTGCTAGGGGCCCACCTTGTATGATTCGACACATTTAACGTCGATCGAAAACCCAAACTCTCGACTCTTTGGATTATCGCAGCAATTCTTGGATCGATACCATCACCAAATCAACAAATTTTGGGGCCCCTTAAACATATTCAAAAACCAGGCGGTGGGCCCCGGATCCAGTTATTTTCATGGAGTTATGGGGGATTATTCGCTTTATAAATGGGCAACTTGGGTTATAATCCTACTTATGAGGTTGTTTTTCCCATTTTATAACTGGTAGGCGCCCACCTTGTAATTTGATGGAAATTGTTTGTGGTGTTTTACAAGGATAGAAAAGAAGGAAAAAGACGCGTGCTTTAGAATCTTAGAAGAATCCTTCAAATATCATAGAGAGTCATCAAGTAGTCGGCCAACTAATTTTTAAGCCCATTTAACCGGGTGTCAAAAGAGGTGGATCTGGGATCTGGTGTTGTATTTGTGCCATCTTTTCGGGGTCGATGGATGCTTCGGCTGAAATCCAAGCTAATCCACCCAAAGAATCAGATTCGCAAAACTTGGTTTTGCGACTCGCCATGATGCTGGGAAAATGTTCCAAAAATATTCTCCCAAACAGCGGGGTTTTTCATTATGATTTACCATGGTACAATCCGTAAAACATCACCTAAAAGACAAATCCTCCCAGAAAATGGGGTTGACAGTAAAAACGACAAGACTTCAAAACCCATGGTGTTTTGAGGTTCTCGAAAAACCACCCCTGCTATAAAACAGGTTCAAAACTCCTCCATTGGAAATTTCCAACCAGGCAATGAGTCCAATGAGACTCTTTTCATGTAGATCTCCCCCAGAAAACCCAGCCCTACTTGGATGTCCAAGGAAGTTAGTACAGGTTCAGTTTGTGGGTTATAAGTTATAAATGTTATGTCACCCCAATTTATAGCCTATATATTTATATAAGTCGGTTATTAGTATCACCCATTGATCCTAACTTCCATTGATCCCAAAACATTCCAACCGGACATCATCCAAGTATGACCTTCAACCCCCCAAGGCCAGCGGCACCTAAGAAACCAAAGCTGAGGCCAAGGCCACCCGTATCAAAGGGCCAGTCGGAGGCCACCCCGCGACTTCGCGCGGAAGTCGACCCCGACCGACCCCGACGATAAACGGAGTTCCAGTCGTCCATTGACGCCGTCGTTTCACCGTGCGGAAACGGCCGTCATGGTGGAAAGGAAGCAACTTAGATCATCACGGCCTGCTGGTCATGGTGAGATTTGAGGATCTCAGGGATAGGGCTTGTGTGATATGTCTGCGTGATCAAATGACCTATTTCCAAAAACATCACTCTAGAACCGCTTGGGGGTAACCCCTTAAAAAGTACTACGTAGTATCAGTTGCAATTTTCCGCCTTCCCATTGTGAGGGGTTGCATCCAAGGGTTCCTGTTTGATTCCTTTGACTATTGTTGGCATTCATGGTGTCTATCTGTTTGTTTGTTTCTGTTTTTACTGTACTTGTTCATTCTTGCCATACCCTCACCATAATAATCCATAATACAATAAATACATACACACGCCAAGTGTGCAAAATAAGTCAGCACTAATGCATATAGTACATTTATCTAATTTCTTTCGAACAAAAAAACAAAATCTGCATCAGGCACAGCAAACCTCAAACACCCCACCGGTATGTCCTCATTTTGGGATGATCAACCCCCCTTGAAGCCAAGAATAAACTGGTCTACATCGAAACTTGGATATTTTAGGTTCCATGATGTTCCATGTCAAGTGTTTTCTCCGTAAAAGTATGCACTTTCCCATTTGCCTTGCATTTTTGAACCCAGGATGTTGCTGAGATTTAGAATACCTACATGTACATGTATATGGGATATATGATAAATATATATATATATGTATGAATACACCCCTGAAAACTAACTTTACATTGGAAATTCCCTATTTTCAACAGGAAATACATCTTCAAATGGTTAATTTCCCAATGTCATGCTAGTTTTCTCGGGGTGCATATGTATGCAAAACAAGAAAACGACGGTCTTTGGTCACCGGATCGCTCCCTGGTTTTTAAAAATCAGGTTGATAGAAATTCATGGTCGCAATGAATTATCCAAATGCAGCATCTATATAATTGGGATACCCTCCGCCCTTGCAAAAAGGCCGGGCCCCAAAAGGAAAGTAATCGTCAATCCGTTGAGGGAGGGAAACTTTGCATCGCCGTGTATAAGTGGAAAATCTCTACAAACTATGAGGGAGGTGCCCCGATTACATAGTTATTATTCACGACTTACGATCAATGGGGTCCGATCATGCACTACATGGGTATAGCCCCCATTGCAAAACCTAGTGGATATGGACGCAAAGTCTAAGTGGTTTCTCCGACAAGCACAACTTAGATTTATATAAGCTTCTTTGATGTTTGGGCAAAAGTATGAGACAATTCCATAGAAAACTTCCAAAAAAAACTCCTCAAACGCCATTGTCAATTTCATGGTAAATTTTGGTAAAAGAAGCATCCGCAACCCAACAAGGGTCCATTTTGGTTCTTGGTCCAAGGTGACTAGATTTTTGGTTCCAACCTGAAAGATTTTGTGAATTCATAAAGGTAGAATAAAAAAGATTGCCCTCCCTGCATCTGAACATAGACCCCTGGAATTAGGAGATTCCTATTGGAAACCTATCATTGTTAGGGGCTGCAGTAGTTTCAGAGAATGTAGGAAACCACAGCCACAGCAAACAATAGGGATGCCCCTCCCTTGCATACCTCCCCTACCTTAACAATCCCAAGTTCCATCGATCTTCCAAGCCATGCTCCAAGGTAGAGTTGGAGGTGTTTCAGGGAGTGTGCCCCTTCAGTTTTTTTGCCAAGAGTAGAGTCTCAACATTTCTTAACACTACATGATGGGCATACTTAAGCATACTTTCCCAACCCCGCTTGGGAGTGCTATTTTCCTTCCATAGAATCAAATACCTCCTAAAAACTACCTACACCCCCGGAAAATGAACGAATGGATACCCAAAATTATGGTCCCTGAAAAAGGTGACTCCTTTGAAAAATATAGTCGGTATATCTATATTAAACTAGTTAGTGGTTTCAACCCATTCGAACAATATTCGTCGAATTGGATCATCTCCCCAGGTAGGGTTGAACATTAAAAGTATTTGAAACCACCACCTAGTAAATTTCCGGAGCGCATCGATTTGCTATTCATTCTTCCATACATCCATTTTTGGCACATTCGTAGATCCTCCCGTTGGTTCATCCGTTTGTACCTGCAGGCGACGGCTGGTCTCCTGGCACGAGTTGACGTCACCGCCGTCTTGGAGGTCGACGTTACGACTCAGGGTTTTTGGATTTCTTTTGTACTAGGGTGTCCATGGCAGTTAGTAACTATAGTTAGTAAGTTGGTTTATTTCACCTATTTAGGGGACGAAAACAACCTATTTATATAGGGGTTATCATCCATTTACTAAGTACCAGCAGGACATCCCAGTAGGGCTCCTTAAAAGGGAGAGGTGGCAAAAAATGGGTAATTTTTCAAAACGCCCCACCCCCAAGTAATCCCCAAAAAAAATCACACAAGTCGTGCTGTCCCAAACTTCCAAGTGGTATCCCAAGCCGTTGGAGTTAAACATGTGACAGCCAAAAATCTCCAACCTGGTCCGGTTTGAGTGTCCTATATTTTTTTAGGCAACAAAATGGGAGGCTACCTTAAAAATAGGGCGTGGGCACTTGGCAAACTCCAGGAATATGTTTTTTTGTTTCGGGGGGTTGGGGGTTCATAGGTCAATACCAGGATGGTGAAATGATGAGGGTTCTTTGATTATGGTAACTATTTCTAGTGTGCTGCGTCACTTACATAGATGTTGGGTTTCCATCTATCTTAGTGACTTAGTCAAGGTGAAAAATAAAAATGGTGTGAAATCCCAACCGAGATTACACCTGGAACTTTAAACATTGGAATCATAGCCCATAGGATCCAATGTATTGTATATATGTAGGTAAATATACCATACATGGATCCTTTGGGTAATGAAAACATTCTGAAATTTTAGAGTTTTAGAGGTTTGCATCCTTTCTTTCAAAATTTTCAGATCAGAAAATATGTATATCTTTCATTCCGGGTACTTCCGAACCAGAAAATAACGGCCTTTTCAGACATTTTCAGCTTCAGATTCGTTGTGACTTCACCACCCAAAAACCCCCTCACTTAGTAATGCAATCGTCACCACCAGGATTACATTTCTATTATGGAATGCCCACCTCAACCTCGATTTGCCACTGGCAGCCACTGGGTGAGGGGTAGATCCAAGTGATACCTATCGTACACGTTCATTTCTCTCAGGGTCCTTTGGAGCATACCGCATTGGGGGGAAAAAAGGGTGGCGACTGGCGAATGCTCAACCGCCGAAGCGCGACCCTGTAGGAAACCTTGCTTATTCAAAATATAGCTACAATCTCATTTGCTCATCCATGAAGCACCAGGCAAGGTCCAAGGTGCTTAATGGAACCACTATCTGGCAAGCACAGTTGGAAATGGTATCTGATTCATCATGTTGTAAGCATCCCAACTGTCAATGATCCATTGTCCATTTGATAGTTTATCTCATTTTCTTACGCACTTTTTATATCTACCGGTCAATCGATCGATATTTGTTGCTCAATTTCCAATAAGGCTATCATGCACCACCCTGGAGTGGTTGATTTCCACAACATGGCTCTTCATGCCCAAACGGCGCGGGTTTTTCCGCGTTTCAAAACGCTTCAAAACACCACACCACAGACGTCCACGTTTCGTTTCGTCTTCCCCCGAGGTTTCTGGTGCCTCCTTGACTTCCTCGACCTGACGAAGAAAAGAACCACGAAAAACTTGGAGGATCATCATATCTAATTGGTGGTGGGTACCTTCAAATCCCATATCCATCCATGGTTATGGTATATTTACCTATACATTTATTCCATATGTTGCCAATTAGAAAACAACTAAAAAATGTTGGTAGATATACCGTTCGCCCCATGGATTCCTATGGGTCCATGGTCCGGACCATGGCGCCTATTCCGATGTTTATAAATTGGTCAGGTGACCTCCCAAGTCAGCTGCCTCGTATCTGTCTTTGAGCACCTGCAGGTTGACCTTCACTAAAATAGAGGTAAATTTTGGAAGGTAATATGAATATATACCCTCCCTGAAACCAACATAGGATCCACCTATAAATGGGATATAACTAACCTACCTATAAAATGGGATAATATTGGGGTGAAATCAGCCACTGATCCTAACCTTTGATCCTAACCTTCTAAAGCTGGAAAATTGATGCTTGGTTCGAAGATGAATTCGTTTCTTTTGGGGGCGTTGTTATTTTGGCCGAATTTTCCGGTGGCAAACTTGCTGCTGTTACTTTCAGGGTCTGTACAGCAACCTCTCATTCTTGATGTGTTTTTCTTGTTACATCTCTAGTAGGTGATCGTCAGATTTCTGAACCATCAACAGATTTGCGAACAAAAAAAAAACTCCTCACGTCAAAAACACATAGAATCTGCCTTCTCAGCAGCTGCTTTCTTGACCTTCTCAACTGCCTGGTGTCCAAATCGTTGGATGTCCAAAAGTGGATGTCCAAAATATCCCAAAGGATCCATGGGACTGGAACATTTACCTACATTTGGTTGATTTTTATGGTAAATGTAGGTAAATATACCATACATGGATCCTATGGGTATGAAGCAGTGGAAACTCAGCAGTTGAAACAAAAACCCGTACGTGACATTCCATCAGTTCGTTGATAGGGATCCTTATTTCATGGCTTATTGATGTTTGTTGTAATCTTCACAGTTCACTGTAGTATACTGTCCCGGAGATAAAACAACCAACCAGAGTTTCAATCACTGCTCAGCTGGTAGACGAACCTGAAACTAAAATGATGACCTTTGTTTTAGTTGAAGTTGCAGTTCAGGGTTTGCCTTTTCATCACCTGAAACAACCCTAAAACATAGGAGAAACCCTAACCATCACCAAGGGACTTGCTACCTGTCAATCTTTAGGGTCCCGATTTTCCCATGGTAACCGGTTGGTTCTTATGGTGGACCCTGCAGTTGGGCCTTGTTTTGAAGAGCTTGGCATTCTAGAGTAGCTGTCATGTTTTGGGGCTCGAATCCGAACAAAAAAACAACGGTTTGAAATCCACAGCCTAGTACACCTACTTTCGCATTTCATAAGGGTTTCATTGAGGCATTTCATAGCCAAAAATGAGACTGCAAATGACTGCAATATACTAATAGATAGTTAATAAATCATCTATGTTCTACTTTGATTTCCTTAAGATGCTTGGAAAACTTGCAAAAATATTCATTGCCCTGTAAGTGCCTTCTTATTTAAGGTATACGACTGGATTCTATAGGGTCGTATATGGTTATATAACATGCAACACCAATAGTGTTGATGCTTCAGAAATCCACAATCACTACAAAAAGTATGTGTCGAATCAATCACAAACAGTGGGATATTGCAATTGACTACCAATGTTAACTGCGGGGTATAAACGAGATTTTCTTCCCAGTTGGAAAAACAAAAACATAGCTATATAGCAAATCTTCCACCAATGAGGCCTAAAGAAAACAGCAAAAACATAAAATAATATAAAATATGCCTTCTTCAACCATCACCTGGCCGTAAAGGATGGTAAAGCTTCCCCCAAACTGCCAATGAAAGAAAAATGAATTATGTGAGATGAAAACCGTGGACCGTGGCAAACCAAAACAAACACCATTTACATATATTTCATCATACTTCCCATCCAAAATACATTCAGGAACCTTTTGTAGGGACCAAAATATGGAGCCCAGAAACCTCTGCAGGCTCAGAAGCACCACCATATCCAAGTCCATCTACCTACAGAATCGGAGGTTTTTGAACCCAACCTTTCCATTTGACGCATCCCATTGGGACGGATAAAGGTCGAGGTTAGCGAGCAATGGAAAACCCATAACTTTTTTAATAAGCCTTAAATGTAGGTAACATAAACCCTCCGGACCCCATGGATCCTTTTTGGGGACTTGACAAAATCTACGGATTTGATGGACTCAACACTGCGAAATATGGAAATATGCTACCCCATTGGACCCCGAAACCATGAAAAATGAAGGTTTTTAGGATTTTAGGCCCTCAATATATGGGTTGATTTACCCCTAAAAATGAAGTTGCAAGTTCCCCTGGACTATGTTAACTCCGTTATGATAACCGGCAAGATTTTGTTCCCGCGACACCGTTATTCCAAAGGCGCCTTTGGAACCTCTGGCACGGCTGGTGCCTTGAGGGGTTTTCGGCTTGGACAGGTTCCAAACAAATCATCGAAAAAACGCAGCGTGTGAGCAATGAAAAAAGGAAACGCTTACTTTTCTGGTTGGTGGTTTCAACCCATCTGAAAAATATTAGTCACAATGGGAATCTTCCCCAAATAGGGATGAACATAAAAAATATTTGAAACCACCACCTAGTTTTCCATTATATGGGGGGGGTTCTAAAATGGTGGTACCCAACAACCATTGGTATTCCTATTAAAAATATCTAATTTTGGGGTGTGAAATGGGGGGTACCGCCATTTAAGGAAACACCCATATAGTTATACTGCTTTGTTAAAAAAACGGGATCCTTACGTCATGGGCTTCTGAAATAATCTCCAACATTACTGGGTAGTTGTTCATCCCCTATATACCCTAAACAACCTGGGTATAGATCATCTTTTGGTCGTTGGGGAAAAACTTGTCCTGGTTCAAATTTTGCAAGAACAAAAAGCGAAGGACCAGCGAATTTTCTGGAAATGTGTATAGTGGAAAAACAGAGGCAGTCAATACAAGACTTTGAATCGTTCGTATAGACGTTGCCGGATAGGAGATTCATCCTGGTGCCACAGAGACACACACACACACACACACCAATCCTGCGCAGTAAGTATAATCCAAGAAACCGGTTAGAATCCTTCGTTCACAGATTGAGATGTGGCAAGTGAAATCATAGGAACCGTAAACCAATATCATTTATACAAATTGTTAATATAACTTGTGATTTGTAACCCCACATTGCAATTTTTGATTTGTCTCACTACCATGTGGGCTACCACCTGACTTTTCAAATTTCTCCTACAAAGTGGGGCCCTACTAGTTATATTATGGAGTTGCAACCCCTATAAATGGCCATTATAAATTGGTAACTATGGGTTCTAAGCCCTAGAAATGGAGTTGTAACTCGTACTGCATGTATTTCCAAAAGATGAAACATATTGGCCCACTTTTTCAGCAGCCGAAATCCATCGAAATCCGAAATCCCAACGACATCTCGCCGTTGGCCTCCGGTGCTTCAGGCACTTCCACCTGCAAAATGCGGGGTTTGCCCATTTTTTCTTTTGGGAGGATCTGGGGTGCTTCCATAGTTAAAAAAGAGGAGATGGACCCCGATTCTTAGGGCAGTAGATTTGTGGAATTTCCAAGAAAAATGGAAAATTATTTCTTCATCTTTATTGACTCCGTAACATAGGTCGGGGGTTGTTCCGAGTAACCAAAATTCAATCGCACTCCTACTTGGAGGATCATCCCATGTAATTTTTGTGGTTGACAAAAACATGGTTATCGAGGGTTGGTCTTATTATAAATAGTTTTTAACCCCGGTGATTCTCCAAGCAGTGATCAGTTTGCAGTCAATATATTTCAACACCTATTTTTTTGTCTACATTTGTTGCCAACATGCCTCGTCAACATGATGCTATGTCTGTGTGAGACAGTAGAAGCAAAAACACACACATTTTAATTGTGAGTCAAAGCAAGCAAACAGAGCGAAATCATTTCCTCACAAAAATCCTCGATCGAAACATGTGTAATGAAATGTCCTGCGTTCAAAACAAAACTTGGAAATGTTTCGGTCATATCAAAGCATCCTGCGAAGCCCCTTGGTGCCTTTGGGACCT
Organism: Breviolum minutum Mf 1.05b.01; assembly: GCA_000507305.1. Taxonomy (NCBI): domain Eukaryota; class Dinophyceae; order Suessiales; family Symbiodiniaceae; genus Breviolum; species Breviolum minutum. The sequence continues at coordinate 45,546 of DF240597.1, forward strand.
CTGGGACCTTTGGTGCAGGTGGGGCCTCTGGTGCGTGAGTGCAGTTTGAGGTTCCACGTTGTGAAGACAAGACATGACGAGGAAGAAAATGTGAAAAGACTTGGTAAGAAAACCAGAGGAAACTTGATTGTAGTGATTGCTTTAATGATACATTGTGCTACAGGGTCCTGACTACGATCCTGTGGCTCCCGATTTTGCACGTCAAAAAACATTTAGGATCATCGAAGGAAGTTTAAGTAGCAAACTTCCGACAATATGGACAGTTGAAAAGCAGAGTAGAGTCGTCAAGTCAGCAGAAAGAAGATGCAATAGCGCGAAAGTCAGAAGAAAGAAGATACATTCGCGCCAAATGTTAAAGAAGTCGCAAAATGCTTCGTTTTTTCAATCATTCGTGTGTCGGGTCAGTCGAAAAGTACGCCTGTTAAAGCGGCAGGTGCGGAGGTACGTGTTCAGCAGAGAAATCAAAAATTGCACGCCGCTGTGGAGAGAAGCACATTTGGAAGTGAAAATGTACAAAACACCTCATGGTTGGAGCACTTTTTGAAGTTCTGATGTCGAAAAATTTCACACCGCTGTGGCGAGAAGCACATTTGGAAGTGAAAATGTACAAAACACCCAATGGTCGGAGCACTTTTTGAAGTTGTGATGTCGAAAAATTACACGCCGCTGTGGCGAAAACGGCATTATGAAGTCAAAATGTTGAAAAAACGGAGGGTCTGGGAGCACTTTTTGAAGTTCAGATGTCAAAAAAATGCACTCTGCTGTGGCGAGAAGCACATTTGGAAGTGAAAATGTTAAAAAAACTGACGGCCTCGGAACACTTTTTGGAGTTGCGATGTCGAAAAATTGCACGCAACTGTGGCGAAAAGCCCATTTTGAAGTGAAAATGTACAAAACACATCAGCAGCGGACAGTTTTTTGAAGTTCTGATGTCGAAAAATTAGTCAGGTAGTAAGTTAGTCAGTTACTCAATCAGTCAGTTCGTCACTTAGTCAGTTAGTCAGTCAGTTAGTCAATTCGTCAATTAATCAATTAATCAATCAATCAATCAATCAAACAATCAAACAATCAATCAATCAATCAATCAATCAGTCAATCAGTCAATCAGTCAATCAGTCAGTCAATCAATCAATCAATCAATCAATCAATCAATCAATCAAGCAAGCAAGCAATCAATCAATCAATCAACCAATCAATCAATCAATCAATCAATCAATCAATCAATCAATCAGTCAGTTAGTCAGTTAGTCAGTTAGTCAGCTAGCTAGTTAGTCAACTAGTCAGTTCGTCAGTTAGTCAATCAGTCAGTGAGTCATTTGGTCAGTTAGCTAGTTAGAGAGTTAGTTAGGTAGATAGTATTTTAGTCAAGTAGCCAATTAGCAGTTAGTCATTTAGTCAGTTAGTCAGTAAGTCAATTAGTCAGTTCGTCAGTTAATCAATGTATCAATCAATCAGTTATTCAGTTAGCTAGTTGGTCATTCAGTCAGTTCGTCAGTTAGTCAATCAGTCAGTTCGTCAGTTAGTCAGTTAGCTAGTTAATTAGTTAGTTAGTCAGTTAGTCAATTGGTCAGAAAATCAAATAGTCAGTTAGTCAGGCAGTCAGCCAGTCAGTAAGTAAATTAGTCTGTTCCTCAGTTAATCAACCAGTCAATCAAATAGTCAGTCAGTCAGTCAGTCAATAGGTCAGTTCATCACTTAGGCAATTCCTCAGTTAATCAGATAGTCAATCAGTCAATTAGTCAGTGTGACTCACAGCAATCAACCTCTCCTATACGTTTCCTAAGGCAGTACTACTGGTAAAAGAGGATGGGGCACCATGTGATCTTCCAACATCTCCTGGCCCAAATCCCAAATACAACGACATCCCAGCTGCCTTTGGCGCTGCCGCTGGCGCTGGCCAGGGCCAGTCTTCCACCTGAAAATGTCCACATGGCGGAAAAAAGACCAAGACATTTTGTTCAGTTGCGCTTGCAGTCGTGAGTTCACAGTGAAATGCCAACATCACTCATCAGCAAGATGCTGCGTCTGCATATATGGCATCTAGATCAGAGTTGAAAAGCAGATGAGACAGGCAGTCCAGTCGGAAGTAAAAAGATGCACTAGCGCGAAAGTCAGAAGAAAGAAGATACATCCGCAAAAAATGTTCGAGAAGTTGCGAAATGCTCTGTTTTTTCCATGTTTCGTGCGTCGGGTCAGTCGAAAAGTAGGCCTGTTAAAGCGGCGGGCGCGGAGTCATGTGGTCAGAGGAGAAATCAAAAATTGCACGCCGCTGTGGCGAGAAGCCCGTTTTGAAGTGAAAATGTACAAAACACCTCATGGTAGGAGCGCTTTTTGAAGTTCTGATGCGCAAAAATTGCACGCCGCTGCGGCGAAAAGCACATTATGAAGTCAAAATGTAAAAAAAAACGGAGGGTCCGGGAGCACTTTTTGAAGTTCAGATGTCGACAAAATGCACGCTGCTGTGGCGAGAAGCACATTTGGAAGTGAAAACGTTAAAAAAACTGACGGCCTCGGAGCACTTTTTGGAGTTGCGATGTCGGAAAATTGCACGCAACTGTGGCGAAAAGCCCATTTTGAAGTGAAAATGTACAAAACACATCAGCAGCGGACAGTTTTTTGAAGTTCTGATGTCGAAAAATTAGTCAGGTAGTAAGTTAGTCAGTTACTCAATCAGTCAGTTCGTCACTTAGTCAGTTAG